>JAPQLA010000003.1:16976749-16998553 GCA_029822935.1 Naso vlamingii | reverse complement strand
TTTTGTGAGGTGTTGCAGTTTTTTTGCTATATAGACCCTTACACTGAAATAAAGTGCCTGTGAAATGAAAATCCTAATATATTTGTGTCAAAATGTATTTTTACTCTGTTCGCACCAATTCAACTAGAAAGGCTCCATTTCCAGTGCCGATGTCAAGAATGGCAGCATTTTCTGGAATCTTAGCTTTGTTCATCCATCGCAGCACACGGCTCATGCTTTCCTCACCAAACCTAAAACAAAGTCAGAGACACAAAGACGTCAGTGACGATACTATCTGGGGCTATTTTCAGAAAACAAAAAGTAAATGTTGGTTTAGTTCTGGCAAAAGCAAAAATGTCAATTCTGTGTATGAGTACCATATCTCACCAACATCCCCGATGTCTTTAAATGTCTCGAGTTCTTTTTGGTATGCATCATCCCAGCTGCAGAAAAAAGGTTAAACACTTGACCATTAGTCCTACAGAAACAGGTGTGGTGCCAAAGTAGTTACTCCTGACAGGAAGTGTATCCCCGGACACAGGAGCACACATACATTCAGTGAGGGCCTCAGTTTTACCCAGATAAAGGAAAATAACATCATGTGGATCGTTTAATTCATCGTTGTTCTTTTATCTCATTCATTCTCATTTATCAAAATAAATGCTTTTATTCTTCTGTACGTTAACGAACTTTATTCATTGCACTGTACTGAGAATGTTTAATGACACGCAAAAGAAACAACATGTTTCGTCTCAGAGAGAAACACTTGTGGGATCAGGAGAATTTTACATATGTTACTGGTTCATGTCGCCTACCGACCAGCTGATTGTCATCCACTGTTTGTAATCCAACTGTTTGTTAGGGATTGTTCACTCAAATACAGATCTATACTGTAAGATCCAGATCATTTAAACTCAAAGCTGGCCTCACTGGACTCAATCTGTTGCCCTCTACATTAAACTGAACACTGATTTTATTTCAGTAATCCACATTTCCATTGCAAATGATTCTGGATGCCCCCTCCTTAAAGTATAAATAAACATAACAATGTTCATGGTGAAAATTTAGGCCTATATGGCAGGTATAAGGCTTTTCATAACAGAAATTAAGGTGGCCTGTCACTATGAGGATGGACGAGCATGCAGTCTGCAGAAATATGTATCCCCTCTCTATTATGCACACTGTCCGCCCTGACTTTATAACCTTTTAACTTAATACATTTTAAGCTGTAACACTGAGTGAACGTGAGGCAGTGAGGGGCAAAGACATGAATAAGCAATAAGGTTTGGGTATTGGAAAGGACTTCATGATATGATACACATCATGATACATGGGTCACACTGCGATTACATCACCATACACTGTGATACGATGCATACTGCGATATGCTGCATACTCAGAATAATTCACTGAATATGTAAAAACAGATACAAGTAACTGTGTATGATCTGGGTAGTCTTCATACATCACATCTCATTATATTGATAACTTAACTAACAAATTGAGTCAAAACAACTTCACTCAGCATTTCCTTTTTTAAATTTATTTAAATGGCATTGGAAAATTACCAAACACACTGATGTAGCTGCCATAACATCAAATGAAGAATGAAATTTAAGTGCACTCTTGCTCTTTAAATGGACACACTGCAACAGTGGACACAAGGAAATTGAAAGTATGAAATTAAAGTGCAGAACTGTTCTTCTGTATCACTGAACTTTAAGGTTGGGTTCAGGGAGGACACCTTTCACAGTTTACAGTCAAGTATTCTTTTTTTTTTAAACTTGGCTAACAACTCATTACTGAGCATGTTTTCAACACCACATGTGGAGACTATCAACTAAAAACTGCTGTGCCAATGGATAGTCCACTGTGTCTTAAATATCTTAATTTATTAGGCTGCCTACGGTAAAGAAGACATTTCTAAAACAGGGTTAGCTTGAGTTAGCTCTGTTGCTGTCTCCCTGCAGTGAAACCTGACGGCTAATCGAAGTTAGCGCTAGCAACGGAGCCAACACAGCACAACACTTACTATTCCCTCGTTCCGAGTTTTGAAGGTCCAAAATCGGTATCTGAATCTCTGTCTTCCTCTGCGTCCGACGTACCTCCACGGCCATGTGAGCTTTCCGCTGCAACTTCCATGCTGGCGAGGCGGCTGTCAAGTCGCCGCCTACAGCTCCCACAAGGCGTTGCGTCTGAGGAACGTGCCTGCAACCGCACGGGGCATCGGGATTGATAGGGATGTTTCCATCATGGCGGCATCCATTTCAGGTTATACTTTTAGTTCTGTGTGTTATCACAGCACCAACAGCAACTCAGATCATGTAAGTATCCAAAAATATGTTGACACACTATTAACTTATGCGATGGTGGTTACAGTGTGCGTAGCTCGGCCATGCGTGTGATCATTCATAAACGCCATTAGTTTGTGTTGTTTTCCAGTGTCATCATCCTGTTGCTGGCTAGCTAGTGTCGGTTCCGTCTATTTACCGGCAGGCGTAGGTAAATCGCCCCCTGGAACTGCAGCAACATTGGAGACATGACGAGTAATTTCAAGATGAAGTCATGTGTTACAGCCGCACAAATGTTAAATATTTCGCTGTAAAATTTGCCACAGAATAAATATACGTAAACAACTGCAATGCCGATGTGGGAAATGCTGTCAGGAAAGTTTGAGGTCCAGGAAATACTCAGTTGTTAGCTACTTGTCATGCTAGCTAAGGTACTTAGACAAGTGACTTCCGTGTGTCCGTGTGTCTGTTAATGTGTACGGCCACCTCGACCTGTAATTTTATAAAAGGTTATCGTGTCATAAAAAGTAAAATGCTAACGCAGTCAGTTTCCTCAGTGGGTAACATTCACGCATTTTATTTTTCTCGTTTCCGCATAGCTGCGTTAGCTTGTTAGCCAGTTAGAAATGTTTGCTACTCTTGTCAATGCCGTTTAACAACATGATTGACGAGCGTTGAAATATTTGTCTTTTTTCAGGTTTTCACGGGGACGTTTTAGAATCGCAGTCGAGGAAAAATGTTTTGTGACTAGTGTGTAGGAGCGAAACCTTTCACGCTAAGTTAGCGTCAGCGGTGTTGTCTGTTCCTCCTGTCAAAACTTAAAGAGTCGGCCGGGGCAGGTGGACAGCTGCTGCTTACAAGTTTGCCCGCATTCCTGACATAAGCAAAAAGAGCGCGGCCACACGGTTTTTTACCAGCTGCTGTCATTTGTCAGTGATGTTTGTAATAAGCAGCAAACAAAACCTATTAATCCAGATAAAAAAGTGTATTTTTTTGTCATGTGAAGGACTGTTGAGTGTCTGCTGTATGAACTGAAATATGTTCAAAACAGTTAAATAAAAAGATCCATCTGACAAGCATATGTTCTATATCTGTCCCATGTGACAATAGTGTAGAGCTGCAGTAATTAACCTGTTGGATTTTTGCACAAGTCATTTTTCAAAAAAATCTATAATGTTGCTTCTCCATAAATACTGAAATATTTACCAACAGTGGTGGGTAAATAGATGAGGTGCATGTTTTGTTTGAACAACAGCTCAAAACCAAAAAAATGTCTGCATATAGCAATACAAAACAGAGAAAAGCCAAATCATTACATTTGAGAAGTTGTGATCAAATTATGCTGACCATATTTTCTCAATAAATAATTTAATATTAATTAATGTGGAAAAAAATGTTCTGTTTATCAAGTTATTGATTGATGGGCTGACTGTCTCAGATCTACTTGTCTTCCCTAACCACAGATTTGTCAAAATGTGTTTGCACAGGAGGGCTTCCTGTTAGGAGAAGTAAGGCAAGAAGAGACCGTCAGCATCAGTGACACACAGATCAGCAGTGCAGAATTGCTCCAGGTAGTAGGTAAGAAAACAAAAACTTGGTGGTGTTTGAAATAATATTATGCATGCTGGCTTTCTGTCACACTGCTGTGGCTCACTGGGCCACTTGAACACAGGAGAGCCGTGGTTAACATCATTAGTAGTACTTGTGTTTTTTCTACTATGACAAATTAAAATGCACGCTATAAAAAAGCCTGTTTGGTCCTTTTGCACATTTTTCAGAAAGGTACAGCTTATCAGGGCGACGTGTCATGTTAAGGCTGCTGTAAACTCATGGTCCGCCCACACAGGTATTTTCATTTATTTTGCCCGTCGAGAGCTCTTTCCAAGAGACAGCGTAGGCGTGCGCAGACGGAGGTTGTTGACTTCTTCCTCACTGCCCTGTTTTAATTTTTAACTTGTATCATTTTTATAAGCACGGTGGCTTAGTGGTTAGCACCGTTGTCTGGGTTCAAAACCACCTTTTTTTGTCTAGTAGCAAGAGGGTCCTGGGTTCGATACCCGGCTGGGTACAAACTCCCTGTGTGGAGTTTGTATGTTCTCCCTGTGTCTGCGTGGGTTCTGTCCAGGTTCTCCACCTTCCTCCCACAGTCCAAAGACATGCAGGTTGATTGGTGACTCTTGACCCGTTGGTGTGAGGGTGAGCGTGAATGGTTGTTTGTCTCTACATGTCAGCCCTGTGATGAACTGGTGACTTGTCCAGGGTGAACCCCGCCCTCACCCAGTGTCAGCTGGGACTGGTTCCAGCCCCCCCGTGACCCTGCAAAGGATAAACGGATACTGTGAATGAATTAATGACTAATTTTTTTAAGTAGACGGAGTGGCGTTATTCCTTGTATAGCACTGCCCAGCCTTAACCTGAGGAGGAGTTTTATCAGTCTCATAGTTAAAACACCTGTGTGGGTGTGTAGGATCCGTTTTCGAGATTGAACATTTAATCTTAGTGTTGGACATATTAATATTTTTTGTTGAAGATGCCTTGTCAAACAGCACAGTGACATACTAGATGCTTTTACAATGAAAGTCAAGCAGACTGATGACAACAGGAGACATTTAAATAACTCTTAATGATGTAGATTCTTATCTTGTGCTATAACTTAAGGAAAGCCACAACAATCTGTATTAAATGATACCTCGTCTAAAAAAAAAAAAAAAAAAATATATATATATATATATATATAAAATAATAATAATAATGATTATGATAAATAAATAAATAAAAACAAAAGTTTTTTTTTCTCTCACTTGTGTGGATTGTTTGGTTTCACTGCTTCCTTAATTTCTCATTTCTCTGCTCCATCTGCTGCAGTTCCTTCTGTCACTGAAGTGACAGTGACCTTTTTTATCACCTCCCTTTAATCGAGCTGTAGTAAAAGTCAGCTCGGTACATGATTCATATTAAAAACTACTGAAACTAAAAGCTAATGTAATGTCATCTGTAGCAGAAACAATTCTTTCTTCAGCCGTAAAAAATAACACATCTTCATGAATACAGTAACAATTCCTGTGGGAATGACAGCAGGTTGCAGTCTTGTGTTGTGAATTTAACATGTGGGGGCGCACTTTGTTTTGCATCTGGATTTTCCTTTTAATGATTTGCACACAGTAAGTACTGCTGAATAACTGAAATTTCTCTCACCATTTGTTCCCAACAGAAATCCATAACCATGATCCTTGTGCACAGTTGTTTAGGTAAGAGATGAGCTTTTTAATTTCACTCTGTGTACGACTGTAAAATTGTCACAGCTAAAGGGAGACAAAATAGTGAACAAACAACAAAACAAACAATTTTAGCTATAATATCTTCACCTAAGAAAAGCCGACCAACCTTTGTTGTTAGGTGCAACAAGGTAGGGAAGATGTGAAGTGGCATTTTACAAGAGCAAATGTTGCCCTGTTATTAAATAAATCAATGACAAAATAAGCTGTAAAAAGTGCCTGTCAGCAGGGAAGCTTGTTGTAGCCTAATTTTCTAAGTTCATTTAGTCACTGTAAAAATATTGATTATTTCAATGGATACTTCAGTTGCCCACCATCAGTTTTAGAACATGCTGAATTAATTTGCATTTGGACAGTAGATGGCCCCATCTGACAAGACTGGGTAACAGAGGTGTGCCAGTCAGAGGAGGAGCATGACGAATCAGGTTGAACTTGTTCTTTTTTCCCCTCATCAGCTTTTATGACTACGCAGGCAAAATCAATGAAGAAAATCTCAACAGCATTCTTAAAGACAGGCGGAAAGTGAGTGTTTTTTGTTTGTTTGTTTTATGAAGTGTATTTCAACATACATTGTAGCTGATGTCCTGTAAAATATCAGTGATGCTCTTTTTAGTTGTAAAACAAATCTACATTTATATGATCTCCAATAAATTTAGACAAGAAGTGTACTTTTTACTTTATTTTTTATTTTTTTTATTTATTTATTTATTTTTTGGTGCACTAAAGGTGATTGCTGAAAACTGAATGTGTGATTGTCTTACCTACAACTAAATTTGCTTAAATGTCATATTGGAAATATGTTAAATAATGTAACTTGTCCTCACTGAAGCATTTGAAGAGGTGACTGTTCAGGTTAACATTGATTTGGAGAGCTTTTTTCCAGATATCATGTGTTGAGTTTTGATCTCCCGTGTACTTGTCGTCACACATCCTAATGTGAGTTGGATGAGTGAGACTGAATTAGACTGAATACATTTTAAAGATGTGTTTCTTCGGTCATGTAGAACGTCATTGGTTGGTACCGGTTCCGGAGGAACACGCAGCAGCAGATGTCGTTCAGGGAACAGATCATCCACAAACAGTTGACTCAACTGCTTGGCGTGCCCGACCTCGTCTTCCTTCTTTTCAGCTTCATCTCCACAGCCAACAGCTCCACGCACGCACTGGAGTATGTGCTCTTCAGACCCAACCGCAGGTACTACTACTGCATTCTGAACAACACGAGGAAACAGGCACACATGCACACTTGGGTTATTTTCTCAGTGTTCTTCTGTTTATGTGTGGATGGTGTTTGTTTCCGTTGTCGTATTTGTTGATTCTCCTGTAAGGATGAGAAATGTGCGTAGCAGTTGGAGTCCAGCACAAATTTCTCAATGGGGACAGTAAAGTGTATTGTATGGTGTGGCATCATGTTGTGTTGTAAACTCCTGTCTGATCAGAAAAAAAATTACTATTGTCCAGACTTTTGATTTACCTAGAGGCAGATCCTGCCTTTTTTTGAACTGGTATGCTACAGTGGGATCTGTATCTGTGCCAGCCAGGGCTGTGCCTAAAAAATCGATTCGGCAATATATCGCAATATTTATTTTCGTGAAATACTGCATCATATTGTGATGCATTTCATATTGTAAAGTCCTTGCCAATTCACACTGCTGAAGTTTAGTAAAAAAGAAGAACACTTATGCACTTTATTTCCTTTTTTTTGCAATTTCACTGTGTCCAGTAAAAGTGCAAGAATGCGCAGTTTGATTTAATGATAGCTACATCAGTGTGTTTGGTAATTTGCCAATACCGTTCAAATAAATTTGAAAGGAAATTTTTTATTAAATTGTTTTGACTCGATTTGTCTCCTCAGTTATCCACAAAATGTGACGTGATGTGTTAAGACTACCCACATCGTACACAGCACCTTGTATTGCAGCTCTGTTATATTTTTGGTGAACTATTTGGAATATCGCAATATGCAACCATCATATTTCAATGTATTGGGATATAATCTTATCATGACCCATGTATGGTGATATGTATCATGTTGTGAAGTCCTTGCAATTACCTGTCCCTAGTGCCAAGTATAAACCTAATCAAGTGTGTTGGGTTAAAATCATTGATGATTCCAATGAGTTGCATGCAGTGAGAGACTGATTTCAAGATTTTGGAAAAGAAGCCCTGGTGTTGGATTAGGAATTGGTATCCAAAAGTAACTTGAGTTGAAGAATGTTGCAGAAATTTCAGTTTTCTTCAGTTGAATTTAAAAAAGCTTGAGTTGGCTTTCATAGTTTTATGACAGCTTCTCTCATGTGTATGAGGCGTATCCTTTTATAAGAGAACAAAACCAAAGAATAAAATTACACTTAACCTTAAAAGATTTATCTGTCATTCTCCCCCCAGCAGTCCCAAAAAATAAAAGCTAGTTAAACAGATCCTGTTTGCTTAAACAATATCAGCACTCATAACAAAGTCATACCTGCATGTATTTCATTTGCCTCTTCCTCTCTTGCCATGATGAAACGGTTCTAACTGGTCATCTCTACTCAGTAGGTACAACCAGAGGATCACCCTCACAATCCCGAACCTCGGCAACACAAGCCAGCAGGAGTACAAAGTCTCCTCAGTGCCCAACACCTCATTCAACTACACACAGGTCATCAAAGAGCATGGGTAAGGTTTGGACTCCCAGCTGTTTTTGTATTCACACTGCACTCATGTCACTCACATTTTTAGTGTAGGAAGGGTTTAGACATCCATGTCTCCTCTGATATGAGTGAGTTGTAGAGGCTTTTTTCACCTGACAGCACACTTGAATTTCACCTCGATGGCATAACGTGTGAAACTCCCTCCTTGTCCTCACGTGGGTGCCTCAAAGCCTCAGTGGGAGCTGCTTTCTCCTCACAAGCACTTTTCTGGCAGAGATTTAAGCCGGGTCCCTTTGGTGGTATGCGACCCCAGCTCCCAGGACACGCAATGTGTTTGCGTGTGCTAGTCCTAGTTAACACCTGATACTGTGTGTAAGTGGTATCAGCACGCATTTGTAACTGACTGCAAAGGGAAGCTGTGAAGTGGCAGCCTTCACGAACTTCTGCTTGTATTTATGTGTATTTTTAGGCTGAACACACCTGGTATTAACATCCTGTTTTGAGCTAGACTGCAGAGGGTGTAGCCAGGCCTGTCTATCCAGCTTCTAAGACTAATCTATTTTCACCTCAGTTCTTTTAGCTCATACTTGTGTGTGACTGCCTGTGAAATCTATTTCATTTTGCTTTGGTGGACAAGACATCTGCAATTCAGTACACACCTTTACTGCTCTAATCTGTTTGTAATTTTAGATCTTGATGAAAAAACTGAGTGAGCATTTCCTTTTTGATGTTATTTGCATCTTGAATGATATGATGGACTTATCTTTGGTAAATTTTTTACAGGGCTGAATTTTTTGACAAAGATGGTGTGATGAAGGATATCCGAACAATATTCCAAGTCTATAGTGCACTACAAGATAAAGTTCAGGTGAGTAACGGATAACTGGTGCATTGTGCTAAAGAAATGCGACAAAATTGTTGGCCTACTTAGATTTTTTTTTTTTTTCTGTTTGTCTTGTTTTTAGGCTGTGTGTGCGGAGGTAGAACAAAGCGAACGTGTGAAGGAGAAAATTCAAGAGGATGTGAACAAACTCAAAAAACAAATCGCTCTCAGGAAACGCAAGACGGCAGAAGAGGAGAGAAGTAAGTATCTGTTTTGGATTCTAGAAACTCGAATTATGTTATTCATTTCAAATGAGTGCTGGTTTGAAACTCTGAAACATCAGCTGGGTAAGGTCAACATCAAACGGCAGAAATAGGAAATATAAGCCAATAGTGTGAAGTATTTCAGTTCTTCAGGGTTGATCTCACCTCCCCTCTCCTCCTCGTTTATGTGCTTCATTTGACCAGTTGCATCTCTCTGTCTCTATCAGGACTCCGTGAGGCCCAAAATGCAGACTCCCATTCCACTCCAGAGAAGAACACAGAGCCCTCTGAGGCATCCCCTCTGTCCAGGATAACTTTCCACACACCCTCTGCTCCGGAGCGGCCCAGTACCTCACCTAACCCACCATCGTATGCTGACCTCTCGTCCCAGGATGACTCTCTGCTCTCCTCTTCTTCCCCACCTACCAGTGCTGCTCTACTGCCCCGGCCCCAAGCTGTGGGCTCTCCAGGACACCCTACCCCTGGTCCACTGGGGATGGGCCTGGGCCTCGGACTAGGCCTGGGTGCCGGATCTAATGCTGTCACCGCTCCCAGCACCCCGTACCTTGGCAATGGTGACGGATCAAGCTCTGACTCGTTAGACAGACAAGCTGCGGGGCAGGAAGATGATGAGGACGATGAGGATGACGACGATGATGAAGATGAGGACAGTAGCGAATATGAGAATTTAGTGAGTGAAGCCACTCATCTGCCAATGGTCTCTCCCAGCGTTTTAGCACAGGGCCGACCGGCTGCTCTCAGTCCTGACGGGGACGCTCGTGGCTCACAGACCACATAGAAACATGCAGGGTGTGTATGGGACACGAATAAGTGACACCCTTTGAGAGGTGAGCATCTCAAGCAATCAAAGATAGACAAATATAGACAAAAGAAGTGCCAGTCCTGAAAGTGAAAGGCATGCGCAGGTGGTGTCCCGCTGTGAGTATTTTTTCTTGTCTTAGTCTGATCTCCATTTTAAGGGGAAACGTTTCGAGGCTTTGCAGGCTTAACAAGTGTGTGTCACTGGGGGAAAAGTCGTCTGTTTCCATATTTTTTTTATTTAAAAAAAAAATTTTTAGGAATGCGGTCGGTTTGGGTACTTAAGTTTGGATGTGTCTTGTTTCAGAATCGGAAGTGGGTATTATTACGCAATTTATGCCAACTGGTTGGCAAGCCAGCTTCTTAAAGGACATGCCCTCTTCCACACTTTCCTTTTCTTTTTGTTTCATGTTTGCATCACCGACTCTGAGCACCCCCTCTTGCATTACCTCTTGCACTATTGTTTTGTTTTTTGCCTTCTTTTAAACAATCTTTGAAAAGTATTGCTGAATATATTATGCGGCCTTCAATTATTAAAATGAAATAGGCAAATTGTTGTTAACTTTTTATTTTTAAATTTTAAGAAAACTAGAATTTCTTTAACGTGCACATTTCTTCCATTCAGTTGTAGATGTTTTCCTTTCCTGGTTTCACAGTCGTTATTTAATTAATCATGCAGTTGCCTATTAAAATGATGACGAATTGATGTCCAACAAAATTTCCTCTGCCACATCTACAATGGGTGCTTTATATATACATAAGTATACTGTACATACATATATATTTTGTCAGATTAACAGTTAATCTAATTTGATTGACAAGAATGTCAATGTCTCTCTCCTCTTGGATAACACTGACATTGTATGCGCTTTGCTGCACTTAACAAAATTTAAGATTTCTTTACTACTGTGCTATACCAATGCTGTCGTGTTGTACCACTTGACTAGTCCTCTTTGACCACCCTGAGCCAAACTAAGCTCAGCTTCTATGCGTTGTACGGGCCTCACAGGGCAAACAAAATGTACTGTAGCTAGCTTTACTAACCAGATGCTTGTGGTTCCCTTTCTTCTGCTGCTGCAACACAGAGAGCTAGCACTAAAAACTGCATTTGTCTGTTCTTCACATAAAAATCCTGACTGCTCTTCCACTTCACAGCACTGGTTGTTTCCAATACTACTGACCACAATCCAATAACCACTTCAAGCTCACTTCTCTCGGACTTATCTATCAGAGTCTTACTGGACGGCTTACGCCCCCTGTCGTGTGTGAATTGTAAGCTTGGGAAAAGAGGGAGCGATCACCTTCCTGCCCTGGCATAGTTGACTGCAGACCTCATGTATTCTGACCTGGTTGGGTCAATGTTAATGTGTATGGACCTAGAAAATGTGATGATGACATCATGACCTTGCTTCAGTATACAGTGCCTTCCACTCAGGGCAGTTGCTACCTGCACACGCCACACAGAACACATTCACAGATCTCTTGAGGTTTAAAGTGTTATCGTGTTGTGTTTGCAATAATGGACTTCCAGTTCTGTTTGTTTTTTTATGCCTATCTTTCCATGATGTGGTGTTTTGTCTACATGAAATGATCTTCACTGCTTCTTTAAGCTGTTTTTCCTTTTTATTACTTTCACTGACGACTCTTATGTGGACCTGTATCGTTGCAGCTGTGACTTATTATTTGAAACTGGAATTATGCCCGTAAAGTCTGAGGGAGTTTGCATAGTAACTGATAGTCCTTGCAAGGCAAAGTTGGTATGATAAGCATGACTAAAATGCAGATGATTTTTTTTTTTTTTTTTTTTTAACATCTGGCCCATTAGAAGACAACTGAGTTTGAGTGTAGGTTGATCAATGTACGACACCTTATCTGCATGAACTGGTTGACTCTAGACACCGTTATACTCGGCATGGACAGACATTTGCATTGCTCACGGAGGACATCTGACATAGTGATGAGAAGGAGGCACACAGCTTTAAAATGAAAACATTTTGTGGCGGGAGAGGCTTTGCCTTGTGAACAAGCTCTGCTTTATTTACACAACCTGTTTGTATGTCATGTTTTTTGCCTTAGGCTCATTTGATTTGGCCTGATGTGTAATGCCAATGCATCACTTATCGGGAACTGGCACTCCAAATGTTACTTAATAATCACCCAGAGTGACACAATCACACAGCGTTAAATGACAAAATAAATTTGTTAGGCGTATGGTTTCCTTTGACTACTGGAATATAATACGGAAATATATAATGAATGTATAGTAGACAAGGGAGGGGGGTAGCATTGAAGCAGCACTTACTGTATAAGCTTGTCTCAGTTGAGTGTTGTGGTGGTATAGAGCAGCAGTTCTCAATATACGTCCTCACTCTTAATCCTGCTCCTCAGTCCCTAGATGATTGCTTTTGAAAGCTTTCCTTCTGGCGTCCTCCAGGTGCAACCCTGACTGATGTCCAGAATGAAAACCAGAAGGACTCTGGTGCTGAGGACTGCTGGCATAAAGCTGGAGAGGGCTAAAATTGTGTCGAACCTCTACCTTTCAATTTCCAACATAACGCAAATATACACTCATGTACTCTCACTGTATGGAGTGACCCTTCCCTTCCTTCCACGAGTGGGTCATTGCAACATCAACACCTCCCTGAAAGCAGGTCCAGTGCA
Source organism: Naso vlamingii (assembly GCA_029822935.1). Taxonomy (NCBI): domain Eukaryota; kingdom Metazoa; phylum Chordata; class Actinopteri; order Acanthuriformes; family Acanthuridae; genus Naso; species Naso vlamingii. The sequence continues at coordinate 16,985,809 of JAPQLA010000003.1, read as the reverse complement.
CAGCTTAGATCGTCTTTGCTTTTATCTGGATGTGTGTACTTGAGGAAAGTCGACTGAGGATTTCCTTGGACGAGCACAGAGAACGTGGTTCTCAGACTGGGGGATAATAAATGAGACATGCATATGTGACATGATGTGCCTTTGTTTTCTTATTGCCGTTAATGAAATACTACTTTTGAATGTGCAAGTGATTTTTGCATGATCATTTTTCAAACAAAATGTGCTTTACATATCAAAGAGCAGGCAACCTTTAAAATGACAATACAGTTAGAAAAGAAAGTGACATCTTCCAAAAGTTGTGCAGAAGCATTCATACATACATTTTTATGTGTATTTTTATGCGTCAAATCCACTAATGACAATGACATCACACTGGAGTGGGACCGGATTTCCTGTAAACAACAGTTGCAATCATGCATATTTTGTTCTTATTTCCGTGTTATGTATGATGTCAGTTGAATTTGGACTCCAGCTTTGGGAGCTGTCGCTCAAACTGTCATGCATTACTGCAGACTTATTTTGTTGTTATTGTCTTCAGAGAGATCTTACGAATACAGAACAAGCATTGCTGCAGACTGCTTGCTGCAGTATTTTTTACGATGACATCATCCTCTCATCCTTTTTGAGAGAATACCACGTGGTTGCTTGTCACACATGCAACAATTTACGATGCACGAATCAAAAACAACCATTTTATCGACTGTAAGCAGTTGGGTCCATCGACTTAGAAATCTGAAAAAAATGTATTTAAACGGAATTGTCGGTGTTATTACTGTGTCATTTGAGCCTGTTTTGCTTTCACGGAGCCTTTTAACAGTTGGAACGAGAGACGTAGAATCTGATTGGTCAATGCCAAAGGATACACAGAAATCAACCAATCAGCGCGGTTGGCAGATTCAGGTGGTAAATCCTGATCCTGTCTGTGACTGTAACACGGCCCAGAGCTCTCTGCTCTCCCTCGAAGCGTTAGCCCTGCCTCGGCTGCTTCCCTTCCCCCGTGCCGCCATTAAAGCTCGTCGGCTTGCTGTTTGGAAATCGGGAAAAGGAAAAAAAAATGATTTGAAGCGTCAGCGCGGACGGCCGAGGGACGGGACTAGGGGAGGGGGCTCTTGCTCCGCGGTATGTATGGACCATCAACTGCCGAGTAAACGGCGCACCAAAGAAGTAAATATGCGGTTAGTGTCGGCCAAGTGAGAGAAGCCTGAGTTCGGATCGGAGTGGGTCTCTCTGATCTGGGGGGAAGCTCCGTTGGTTTTGGCCGCAGTGGGAAGCTGAGGAGTGTAAACACAGCACGGCAAAGGTAAGCGCTTCAAACACAGCCGACCTTCGTGTGGAGTTAATCGGGGCCTCACGGACGGTTACAGGCAGAGAGGGGCAAAACATAATCCTGTCATGTTAGCGAGCAGCCTGCTAGCTTGGCAGTTTTTCCAGGCTGGCAACCGAACCAGCGTAACCTAGTTGTCACGTAAGATAAGCAGCTAACCTAGCTCACTCCGTGACAGTTACAGCGTTAGCAAGCTAACGTCAGGTTGTTAGTTAACTTATGTTAGCTTTAAGCACACATGACAATTTGAAGTTAGGCTGTTGATTCAGAATTCTGTTGTGTGAGCAGAGAACACTTTGCTAGTCACAAGTTAACAGGTGAAAAGTGAGGAGCGAAGCTGCCAGACACGGACGCGGTTCTTGTTAGCTTCGCCTACAAACCAGCAGCTCTGGGGAACCGTGACGTTACCTCACGGTGTGTTGGCAAACTTGGAGGGGGGGTGTAAACACCGTACCACCGACTCTTCAGTGAGCTGTCCCAGCAAGGCAGCGGTAACTTCACACCTGGATATTATCTTGGAAATGAAGTCCAATATAATTGTGGGTTTGAATATTCAGTTTCATGAAGGTTAAGGGTTTTAAGGTGAATTCAATGAGAGCATCAGTAACTGTCTTAACCAGTCACGCGCCTCCCTGCCGGGTGTCTTGTTTCATATGTCCTTGTCTCTTGTTACCCAGCTCGGTTGTAGGTCACATTTGCTTGGTGTGTGTAACTACTGTATGTGTTTGAGAGGCAGTGTCAAGGTGTAGTAAAAGTGGAGAGGGTCAGTGTTGCGCTCCGGGCTGCATCTTCAGTCCTCCAGGCACTTTGCTGTGTAGGTCTCCAAACATTGCTTCCTCTGACGTTGACTAGTACCTAAGTACCTTATCAAGAGCAGATAGCACCGTGTGTGTGTGTGTGAGTGAGAGAGAGAGAGAGAGAGAGAGAGAGAGAGAGGGAGTGAGAGTGATTGGGTGGGTTGGGGGGCATTAGATTTAGATTTACTTTATTGTCCACCTTAGTGGAAATTTGTGTTTGGCTTCTCTTCCCAAAGAACAATAAAAGCAATACACATGTCACAGCACACCATGAAAACATATAACAACATGCAATAAACAATACAGAAGTGCAACAGAGCAGATAGCAGCTCGTTAAAAAGTGCAAAAATACCTTCAATCTGTACATATAAATTAACCTGCCTACAAGTCATTCATTGTTCAAGGCCTGTATGGCACAGGGAATAAAAGATCTCTTAGAAATGTCCTGGCTGGCCCTGGGAATCCTGCATCAACAGCCGGATGGGAGCAGCTCAGCTCTGAGCTCAGTGAGTGTGAGGTATCCCCACTTATTGAGAATTCAGTGGAGACCAGGAAAGTTCAGCTCCAGTAAAAATGCAGTAAAGTCTTTGCCCTGGTAGAAAGTGATCTCCCAATGTGGTGTATGTCTGTATTCAATAAAAGCAGCACCCCATTTTTTTTGTATTAAGCATTAATCAAAGTATATTCTGCATTCTTTGTAAAGCTGTAAAATCAACAAACATGCCAAGAGCCCACTGCAGTGTCAGTCACATATGCAGCCAATCCCCAATCAAACCTTATCAATAAATACAAATAGCTTATAATGTGTTCACACATTGTAGACTTGTCTAACACAATAAACACAATTTAAGAGACAGAGAAAGTCATCGTGACAGGAATCTTTGTTAACATGTTATTTCCTGATGCATATTTTTAGAAAGTAACAAAGAATTACACCACACACCACTCATCCACACACACACTCTGCTGGCTGCAGCCGCTGTCTTTGTGACCAGTCTGTTTGAAAAGTGTGTGTTATCATTATCGTCCTGCAGGTCAGGTGTTGGTTACAAACGTGTTTAAGTGAGAAATACCATCATGCTGACTGCCTCCGTAAAAATATATCTGCACTCAAAAACACAAGCACTGAGCATTTTGAATAGTTACGCTTCATTGTTGAAAAATGCTTTTATGTTTATTAATGCAAAAGTAACATTTAAGCTACAGGATGATATGCAGTGCTCATAATGCTCAGTGCAATACACAGTTCAGTAGCATTTAATATATTGTTTGGTTATTAAAGAATAAGGTTAATGGTTTTTAATGGCTCTTATAATATAGGCTACACAATAATAAGAGCATCATCCCTCCTTAGCAGCATATTTTGCCTGTTTAATTGCAGAAACATTTCTCCTAAGTGTATTTTTAATGATTTTAACTTTGAGAAGTTTTTGCATTTTTTAATGACATAGTGTAGTCTAGTTTAAGATGTGTATTTGGGATAACAAACAGTTTTGCTAAAATTCCCTCTCTTTTTCCTCTTGGTATTTCAGTGTACTGCTTGCTGTGTGATCTCCTTAAGAGTGGATCTGCCGAGCTGAGAACCCCTCTGAACGGCAGGAAGCCTCCCTCATTGGCGGTGCGACGATGACAGAGCTGGTTGCCAAGTGGGCCTGTGAATACTGCACATACGAGAACTGGCCATCAGCCATCAAGTGTACCATGTGCCGCGCTCAGAGGCCCAGCGGGGGTGCCATCATTACTGAGGAGCCCTTCAAGAGCAGCCCTGCGCTGGATGCCAGTTTGCACCAGTGGGACCCTGCAGGCCTCAGCAACAGCCCATCTCAGGGTGGCTCCAGCTTACTTATTTGCCCAGACTCCAGTGCCAGACCCCGTGTCCGCATTGCTGATGTACCTGAGACGAGTACCAAGTGGTCATGCCACATGTGCACCTACCTGAACTGGCCACGCGCCATCCGTTGCACGCAGTGCCTGTGCCAGAGGCAGCAGGCTCAACAACAGCAGCATGGGCAACATGCAACCCACCAAGGACATCATACTCAGCAGCCACGCAGCCCCACAGAATCACCCCAGACCTCCGGCTCTGGATGCCGCCCCACTCCTCCAGCCACCACCACAGACCCCTGTGAGGAATACAATGACCGTAACAGACTCAACACTCACGCACAGCACTGGACCTGCACTGCCTGCACTTACGAAAACTGGGCCAAGGCACTCAAGTGTGTGGTGTGTGACCACCCCAGGCCAAATAGTCTGTTAGCTGAACCCATTGAGCTGGCATCAGAGCCCGAGAGCCAGCAGCCCTCCTCAAAACTTAACGAACAGGACAGGGACAACAGGAGGGGAGTTGGCGGGCATGTGGTCGGGCAAGGAGTAGGGAGTGTGGTTGGTGGGCTGGGGGGTTCAAGCAGCAGCCAGAGGAGGTCACCGCCGACCTCGAAACGGGAGTCAGAAGTGAACATGGACTTTCAGCGGATTGAACTGGCGTCAGGGGCTGGAATTGGAAGCAAAGAGGAGCTGGAAGTGGATTTCAAAAAACTGAAACAGATTAAGAACAGAATGAGAAGAACTGACTGGCTGTTTCTCAATGCCTGTGTTGGTGAGTTTCAAGAATATATATCATTTTATATTACGAATTTATTCTCCTTGTGTTTTGTTGTTATGTCATGGGAGAGCAGCTACCTGAATGATGTAAGGCAGGCTGACAGAGAAACGGGATTTCCCCTAGAATTTGTGTAAATGATTAATATTGTTTTGCAGTCTGCAAGGTGGCTGGTTGCAGTTTTTTATGTAGCCAAACATAAACTAGCCTGCATGCTTAGAAATTCCCTACATTCTGCTTCACTACACAAACAGCTAGTGTCCGGCCACCCACACTGTAGACTGGTGAATTCAGAGTGGGAGAGTGGATGAACATTTTAGGAACTACTGGTGTTTGCTTTTTTCCTACCTCACTCTTTCTTTTGTCTTTGCCATGACTACCTAGAGTTTGTTCTCTACACCCACTCAACCTCCAGTCCTTTTCCCTATCTGTCTCTTTGACAGACAGTTGCTCTGTTTTACACTGACAGCTCAAATTTATTAGTCACGTGTGTGTTTGATATCTCACTGAAGCATTTGTAGTGATTAATAGTTTCACACTTTTCATGCTGCTACGCTCCTCAAAGCAGGAGTCGTCGGGTGTGAATGTCAGGGAAACATCACTGTGGTTAGTTTGCTTCTGGTTCTAAAAACCAGGTCTCTTACTCCATGTGACAGGCTGAATTCCTTCATGTCTGTGTGCTTTGTCCCCCGTGGGACTAAGTCTTGTTTGGTCTGAATGTCTGATGTGAGTGGGTGTGATTTCCTCCAGCATATATCAAGTGTTAGCCCTCCTCATCTGATCGGAAATGTCCCCTCTCCCTTGTTACTAGGGCTGTCACTTCAATATGAAGTTTAGTTGACGATTAATTGTCATACAAGTAATTGTGATTAACGATTTAACTGTCTTTTCACTATTACAGTATAAGTTTAATCGTAATTGAATAATACACACACTTTAATGAAGAAAAAAGCCATTTATTGGGCATTAAACATTGACTACTTTGAAAATAAAAATTGCACTCTACAGACAAAACATTTCTGTTTGTCTTTTAGGCTTTGGAGACTTTGAAAATAATAACTGCACAGTTGTTAATTCAGAGCGGCTTTCACTGAATGATACTTCGGCGTGCTTTATGGTTCTTCTTTCTTAAGATTTTTGGTATTAGAGCTTCTGACTAACACTCCTTTATTACCAACTGGACAGATCACCTCCTCCACATTTCCAGGCTCTTCTTTTGCCTTTGGTTTAAAACTAAAATGGCCCCACAGCAGTGCTGTGTTGTTTGGCTTGGAAAGTAACGTTGCATCCATGAAAGATGCTTCCTGACGCACTGTTGACTCGATAGACTCGATGTCCCAATACTGATTCCGATACCCAAACTTGTGGATCGGCCGATACTGAGTTAGATCTGATACCAGTGCATAAAAGCAATTACTTACACATCTCCTTTGATTTTCCAGTGTAAAATATTTCTAAATGCAGAAATTGTGCTGTGCTATCTGTTCTTCTTTGTTGCTCCTAAAATTAGTAGTTGCCAGAGGCAGGGCAGCCCGACTTCCTGAGTGCTGTTTTAGAGCAGCAAAGAAAATTCGATGTCAGGTTTGTACGTCAGTCAGAGCTAACTGAGCTCATTGCGAAGTAGCTGGGTACCTTCTCTTACCACTAATAAATAACGTGGCATGGTATCTGATTGGTGCACAGACTGGTGTACTCGCCGATACGATACCAGCATTTTCGGTAGTATCAGTATCAGAACAACTCTAGTCCAGAAACACTTGTTAGCACCGTCTCTGCTGCTCTGTTATCATAGAATGGGGCGCAACCAGCTGACGTCAGCACGTCACGTCATTAACAGGGCGCCAGTCACATCGTAAACGGTTGATGGCAACCATAACAACGTGGCTATGTTAATAATGGTGAAAATATTGCATTTCTGTTAATGTCATCCAAGGTTTTTGGTTTATTTGTCATTCCACCATATCTATAAAAATACACGATACAAAAGAATGAAATAAGGTTTCTCATTGTCGGGGATCTAGCTGTTATTGTACACGATTGTAAATTTGGACAATTGTGCAAAAAATAATCACGATTAGGCAATTATGTAACAGTTGTGACAGGCCTACCTTTTACACACAGACATGCAAGTTACACTAATGCCTCACTACATCTGTAAGCAGTGACACAAAATGATGATGATTTACAAGTACTTGATAATTCAGATTAATGCTCACTAAAGTAAACGACCTAGTGTTAACTCTGTGGGTTGGAGGGAGGGAGGTATGAGCCAGCTTATGTCTCCTGAGGACAGAGGGAGTTCATAACCCAAATGCATTAAGAGATGCGAGTGAGTCCGTCCCGTGTTGCTAGGCAGGTTTCTCCGTCATTGGCGTGTGGACGTCAGTGTTGGTAAACAGTGACCTCAAAGTTCAAATAGATGCTTTACTTTCCAGAGGGACCTGCTGCACTAAAAATACTTTGACAGATGCAGCAGAAGTCAGAAATAAATTTGTCTTGGGCAACAGCAACGACCTTTGCCCTCCAGTGTGGATGACCTCAGACCAACTCCCTGAACTCATCTGACGTGTCTCACACACGTGCTGCTTGTAAGTGTGGTCACACAGGTGCAGGAAAAACTCCTCATGCAGTGTTTTTGGCTCTGTCCGTTAAGATGTCTCACTGAGAAATTCAAATGAGCCAACACAGACAATCCCGAGCATCTTGCATTTAAGTCTAATGTAATTAATGATGCTTGTGCATTTCTGTGCTTTAATATGTAAAAATGTCTGACATAAAAACTGTTCATCTTATTTTATTAACCCAAATCATCCTGTTAATTGGGCTTACTTCATATATTGTCCATCTCCACCGCTAATAATGAGTCAGATTCATCGCTCAATACTTACTTTCTTAAACAGTTCAGCCAATAATTTCACTTGTCTCGAGTAAAGTGACTTATGAGTGTCGGTATCTAAAAACAGAACAAAATGATGACATATTGCTTCACTATTTAAAAGACACGTATGGTGACAAAAGATTTATTCATTTGGCACTTTTATTCAAAGTGAAACACAAATGGGCACAATGAATCTACCTCACAGTAGAAACAAAACAATCTGTGTTGGAAATCTGGCCGTCCTGATTTACCTTTCTTAACAGTAACCATCAATTTAAAACTGAAATACTGATATCTTGCTAATAGCACACTTGTTATAATAATGCATAAATGATAAATTGCCTCTTTAATTTCAATTTCCTTCCAGCCTTGATTTTTCAAAATAATTGAGGACAGTGCACCTTTACACAGGTTGCCACCAGCTGTAAAAAGTGTTTATGTTCTTTCTGTCACACCAACTCTCCACGGCTCCACACACAGTCATATTCAGAGCGCAAGTCATTTGCCAAAAAGAGACCAAACATACACTTAACAATATATTAAAGATAAATCTGATCGTTAGCATTTTTTTACTTCCCAAATATTCTACAGACACAACGATGAGATCATTATATCGTGAATTCTGTTGGCGACCATTACCCTGTAATGAGAATCTGATATCATGATGGCCTTAATATGAAACTGGTGAAGTGATCTGACCTCATTTGGACATTATTTTAAGAAAATAAAGGTCAAATGATTTGGGTAAAGGCTGACTCTTGCAGTCTGTGGAAAATAAAGGCAGAGGTTGGAGGTTCTGTTGAGAGGAAGACATATTGAGCTGTGTGGTTTGTCTTGTTCCTGTTGGCCAAGTTTAAACCCTAACTGGTAGACTGATGGATCAGCAAAGAAAAACCCAAATTGTGTCATTCTTCCCAAAATACGTCAGCCTTTGTCACTTATTTAACCAACAATTAAACCTTAACTATAAGACAGTGAACCTGATGTGGTGCTGGTGTGTTGCTCACTGAAATTACAGGTTTAGCAGCTAAACATGACAACCACAAACAGAGCTGGAGTGCCAACATCTGTCTGACGGCTGTTGTTCATTTTCCTACGACACAAGTGACCAACAGCCACATGACTGAAAGAAAAGAAGGCGTGGAAGAAAAACACCAGCATCATTCTGTCTCAGCAGTCTGTCTTTAAGTGCACGCCTCTTTGCGTTTTTTGCGCCTTTTGTGTTCTCCAGAGGATCAGTGGGTACAGTTCTGACTGCAGGGCTACGGCACGCCTACACTAATGGAGCGTTCTGTGGAAAGTGGTTGTGATCCCTCTCTATCACACTGCGCTGCTATTGTGCAGTTTCTCTCCGCATCTCTCGCAGTGTTAGCCAGTTCCACATGGCACAGCCAGTCCTTCCACCCACTCCATGTCTCTCTCGCTCTCACTTACACACACAAACACACACACACACACA
>JAPQLA010000003.1:16795920-16817194 GCA_029822935.1 Naso vlamingii | reverse complement strand
TATATATATCAGTCAGGCTCTACTGTGTATTACTACACTGTTACTTTGTTTCTTCTCTACAAATAGCATCAAAAGGCATCTGTATTCCAACCAGCTAAACTCCAGATATAAATGATGCATTGCCCTCTACAAAGCATCTATTCCCAAGTAACAAGATAAAAACTGAATTGTTTATTTTTTATAAATAAGCCTCTCTCATTCAGTTAGCCTGACTGAATTTCAATTTAAGAGGACACCGGCTTTGCAAGTGTGTGTACGGAGAGTCATAATAGATAAAACATGTGCATGGAGTCAAGAGTCTTCTGTGGGAAGCCTCGGGTTTCCAGTGCAGAAGTCTGATCCAGGAGGATTCCCTAGTGAGGTAACGCAGTCCAGCTGACAGTGGAGAAGAATGGAGGAGGGAAGGAGGTGCAGAGGGAGTGGTGCAGCTGTGTGGGATTTACATTTAGCACAGACGTAGAGTCAAGAGCCGTCCCTGCCTCCAGGCCACGGACACTCCTTTGCATCAGATCACCAGGTTAAGAGGCACTTTGGGACTTGGAGGGAGGCATGATTTGGGAGAGTTTAATAGGTGTGTGAGTGTGAGTGTGAGTGTTTGTGTGTGTGTGTAAAGGAATACAATCGCAATGTTTGAGGCAAGGACAATCTGTCTTTTCATGAACAATCCTCATTCAAAAAAAGTTGATGTTGTGTATGATGTAAATAAAAACGGAATGCAATGATTTGCAAGTCCCACTTTGACTTACATTCATTTTAATAAAGTACAGTAGTTTGTTTTTTGAAAAAATACACTCCATCTCTGCTGCCATGACTCACAGACTTAAGTGTAAATGTGTTCTGCTGTTTTTTGTGCAATTGCAGGCCAGAAAGACAGATTTAATTTTGTTAGTCAAAATGACTAAATGGGCACATACAGACTCCTCAAAGGTTTGTTTCACAGGCTTCAGTGCATAATTTAAAACTAAATATTGAGCTAGTGTGTACTCTGCACTCACCCCACGTCCATTGCACTTTCCTGAGCACTCATGCACACCAAAGACACTGACATTCTGGCACTGCCGATTCAGGCACACCTAGAAGAGGGAAAATTAAGTGCAGAGGTGGAACCAATGAAGATTAATGTGAAAAACTAAAAAGTCTGTACAGGTCTATTGCACAAGACCACATCTGTCTTGTATGTGCACAGGTTTAGTGTGTGTACTAAAAAGCAGCAGGTGCATGATTGATGTTTTCTGTAAGGGTCTCGTCCATTTGTCCATCCCCAAAACCTATGAAATACTGGATTCACTCTGAAGTGATTTTATTATCTCTATTCTTTAAGATGGATAACTCGGCTTTGTACTGCACTTCTGCTTGCTTAGAACTCTAAGGAATACTGTAGTAGGCTCTTTCAATAAATGAGCCTTTTGGGATCTCTACAGGACAAATAATATAGATGCACTCTGTGATATTATGGCAATAAACAATGACACCACTATATTGAGTCTCGAACATTGTCTGCACTACCTAAAAACTAAAACTTCTGCTCTGTGTCTTTACAGTTAAACAAGAAACTGATCACTCACCATGCCGTCGCCACACTTGGTACCAGCTAAAACCAGTCCAGGATCCGGCATGTCATCACCCAGGTAAACATGTGTTCCTCTGCACAGAATACGTCCTCCTTCTTGTAGCGGGATGTTGGTTTCAATAGAAACAGCATTGGTTCCGATCACTGGCCGGTTGGCTCCACCCTGGCACTGAATTTTACCACACTTTGCATCCCTGCAAACAACACACACACACAGATGTAAATGAACATTGAAAAGCACATAGTAAAACACTGAAAAAGCCGTCAACATAAAGGCATGTCAGTTACACACACAGATAAGTCACTGTAGAGGAAGATGAAAGTCTGCTGGAGAGAGCTGCGCTGCTTCAGTCCTGCAGCCATTAAAGCAATTACATCAATTAACAAAGCTTGATTACAATATTCACCCAAAGGGAGAAGATCTTTAGCACAATTAGCTGACAAGAATAGCATGAAATAAATTATGAGTACTTTCTTAGAACGCACTTAGCTGCTATCTTTCTCAAATTCTGTTTTTCACCCATGTAAGCTTTTGTTTGAAGATCACATGTCAGATTTCACAATGTAATGATGATTGCTAATGACACCACTTAAGCCAATCAGTTGTGTTTTGCACAGTAAGTCCTCTGTACGTCTCCAGCATCAGTGCAGCAGCAGAGTCCTACCTCGCATCACATTTGACGAAGGAGCCTTTGGAGTCTTTCCCACAATTCCCATATGGATCCCCTGCAGAGTTGACTCGCTCAAAGCAGATCCCAGGTGCAGGCTTAGCTCCTGGATACAAAGACAAACAAGGAAAATACACAATTACAGTCGCCAAAATAAAGTCAATGATCCCCTACAAAAATGAGGACCAATTTATGAGACAGTCATTGACTACCTGCTCCCCACAGGGTGATGCATTGTTGCTCATGAGTCTGGCAGATGCCGTTGTAGCAGTAGCCTTCGACATTGTGGCAGGCGTGCCCGTCATGAAGATAAACGTTGGCTGGGCAGTGAGGGTTGGCGCCCGTGCAGAACTCTGGCAGGTCACACGAGTTACTGGACTCCCGACACAGGGTGCCAGCCGGCTTCAGCTGTAAATGCAGAGTGTACAGTAAGTGCCTGATCTGCTGACGCCATCAATGTGTTGACGTAGGTGCTGAAGTTTTTGGGCTGAGTAAAAATTCTGTTATGTCTTTACAAACATGACAGGACTGTTACAAACAGAGCAGCAAAACGTGATATTTGGCATCGGGTTTGCTAGAGGGAAAGATATGCTGTTGGAGAAGAGCAATGAAAGAGAAATGAGGATCTACAGCTGTGCAACGCACTTTGTCAAAGTGACACTTTGAGCTACGTCAGCATGGGCGCGACCGCTGTATCTTTCTGCCCATATTGTCGGCCTATTGCAGATGTAGATATATCAATACCAACCTTAATGTTCTCTGATATGCGCTTTTATTAAAACTTTTTTTAAGGCTGGAAAAAAATCCTTGGACTAGTAATTTAAAATTTTATTACATAGTTTGTCCAGCAGAGGGAGGCCTGTTATTTAACAATTAACGAGTGCAGTGTTTGCTGTTCAGCGCACTAATGTTTGGAAGAAAGTTCGTTCAAATGTAAGATATCCTGCTACCATTACATTTCTTTGTCAAAGGTGTATGAGAACCACATTCAGCTAATACTATGTTTATAGGAGAGCTATTATGCTTTTCCGCCTTTTCTGACAACGTAAGATACCCGTGTTAATGATGCTAAAGTGTCACATAATGAGGTTCATGCTTTTGGAAGTGAGCCCTGCAGACTGTTTCAGTTGGCTCTGCCCGCTCTGTTTTACAGTATTTTTTTAACAGCGTTCTTTCAGTGACGTTAATGCATGCTGGACCTTCTGTATTGGCATGCCAGCTCGTGCATACAGTGCTGTGCCTGCCCCCTCCCCCGCTCTGCTCAGACACAGCTGCACTCTACTCTCTGCTTCAGGGATTACTGTCAGCACTTCCAGATGGCTCCAGTAAAGCGTTTTTATCAGGTGAATAAAGGACAGTTAACTTTGTTAAACTTTCCTAAAGAGGCAAACACCAGACAGAAGTTGAGAGCGTTCCTGTTTCTTGTGAATTTATTTATTTCCTCAACAAGCACATGAGCTGGATTAACGGCTAAACTGCTGCTAAGGGACCGAATGTTGATCTGTCGTGTTGAAGAGTGAGAAGTACGAGCTGTAAGTAACATTTTATCAGTGTCCTAGCTGTGTTTATTTTGTGTCAGTAAAGGGGTTGTCAGTACAGCAGAGTGGGAAGGCACACAGAGGAGGGAAAGGGGGAGGAGAAAGCTACACAGATCGTTTTGAGAGAATTCAGAAAACAGAAGGAAGAGAGAGGGCGTGAGTCACAGTTCCCTGAAGATCTACTGACTTTACTGTTCAGTCAGTTGTGTTTAGCTGCCCTATAGGAGTCTAAAATGAAAATCAAAGACCCCAAAATTAGTACAATACGTCTTCTTTACATACTAATGGTCAATATATCAAATAGTGGAATATTCCTGCTTCCTGATATCGGTATCAGCCTCAGAAATCCCATATTGGTCAGGTCTTAGTCAGCATGCTACAATGCTCACAATAGTAATGCTAACATGCTAATGCTAAGCCGTTAAAATGATAACCATGTTAGCATGAAAACATTTGCTGCTTAATGCTTAACAAAGTACAGCTGATGCTGATGGGATTTTGATCATGATCTTATGCATTTGACAAAGTACAGTCTTGACCTCATGATGGCACTACATAAACGTTAGAAGATCACGGAAATTATTGCATTTCATCCTGAGCAGGGCACAAATGTCAATATAGAATCTCATGGCAGTCATGCAAAAGGGGTTGAGACATTTCATTGAAATCTATGTATGTGTATGTGTGTCCTAAAGGAAACATAAATGCCAGCACAGAATTTTATGGCCATCCATTAAACAGTTGTTGAGATATTTCAGTCGGGGCCACAGTGGTGAACGAACATTGCCATGCACAGAGCTCTGCTGCTGGCGTGGTTAAAAATGATACCGAGGAAAGAAAGCGCTCCCAGTTGTCTACAGGCTGCAGCTGTGATGGATTTCAAAACTGATTTTGCAGCTGAAGGCTTAATTAATGACTCAATGAGAGTGAAGGATGAACACCAGCAGATGCCCTAATAAAAATAAGCAGATAAAAATTATTTAAGAGACCGTATGACGTTAATTCAATGTCTTATTTGCTCACATCCCTTAATGAATATTCACTGTAATGACTTTGCATGGATGAATGCTAAAAAAGACAATTGTGATTTTCATGTTCGATTTTGCACTTTGGTCTGTTTAAACACATTTTTACAGACCGTTCTGACATGAGAGGAATCTCTTCGCTCATGTGCACTGCAGCCATGTTCAATTTCTGCTGTGACTTTAATGTAAAGACGTTTGAGTGATTTATCAAAATAGGAGAAACAAATGTAAAATTGTCAGAATAAATTCATGTTCAAAATGAGTTACATACAAACAAACATGAGGCTCTCGCTTATGTGAAAGATCAGGATGTCTCATGCCATGCGGTCAAATATTCATTTGAGTGAAGCAAAAGAAGGGACTCACTGCCTCAAAAGGGAGATCTGCGCAGGAACATTTAATCATTTAATATCTTCAACAAACGTTCCTTTTCAAAGAGAGAACCCTCATCTGGGATAAGTACACAAAATACATTTCTATGTCAAAAGCAAAACCATTAAAAACTCAGAGGAAATAAACTGTACGCAGTCACACTCTTGTGCTCGTGTGAAACCGGCCTCCTAGGGTAAAATATACAAAGTCTGAATAAACTGACCTGAGCTATTAAATTACTTCCAAGGGCACAGTATTTTAAGTGTCTCTGTTAAAGAAGGTTTTAGGGCTTGCATTTAAGTTTAGAAATTAAAATTTTCCATCTCTTTAATGAAGCTCTGTGCCATGTAAAGAAAACCAGATAAAATACAGTTTAACAACCTTTTTTGCCATGACAATGGCAGGAGGACACTTAATTTGGGAAATGAAGGGTGCCAAGTGAAAGGAAACTGAAAAAGCCTGTGTGAGAAGTCTCACCCTGCAGTCTTCACAGCACTGTCCATGGGCGCACACAGCATCTCCCTTGAGGGTGCATGTGGTTGCATTGCAGCATGGGTTCATACATTCCTGGAATAAAAGAAAAAACAAAATGGTTACCAACATGTGGGCCTGATCATGTTCTGTCATCTTGTCCCTGTCAGGTCAAGACTTCCAGGTCAAAGGAGCGTACTTCCTGTCAGGGGGATTTCAGTCTCTTTTTTCCCAACCTGGAGACCTTTGAGTGGAGACATTAACGTTGGCTCATATGTTCTGGATTTGGGAATTCTTGAGACCTTTGTGGTTGTGTTGAGAGGTGTGTGCTCGATCTGATGACCCGTGGAAGAGGAGGGAAACCGTGAAGCAGATGAGGAAAAGATAGAAATCAAGTGTAGCGGATGTGATAGACAGATGAACGGTGAAAAGATGTGGCAATGTTGACCATCAGGGTATCATGGACATGAACAGGAGTGGGATTTAAAAGCCCTTAAGAGGTGCAGACTGCAGACACATCATGATGATGACACGATCAGCTGGCTGTCGGCAGAAACGGACAAGAGAGAATACGTAAGAAGTTGAAACAAGAGTAATGCAATAAAAGACTTCAAGGAAGTGTTGCAATGTTTATCTTTTATTGGATGCCTGGGCACATCATCTTTGTTTTCCAAGTAGTGTCACGCATCGCAGAAAACAACTCCCACTATCATTTATCTTCTTTCAACGTGGCCTTTTTACTTGTGGGGCTCTGAAGTAATGACAAGACGTGTTGAAGGCTGGGAACTGGGGGGAACTGGATTGTTGGACATCTAATTTTCAGTTGATGTGTGGTTTTATGAGTCTGGCTGTTTACTTCTGGGCCCTGACATAAGCCCATTGTTTGGAGAGGGGAGTAAGGTGGCTTTCATCTCTCCGTCAGAGTGGGCCGGCAGATAAAACAAGCAGTGCCTCTGAGGTGATATCATGGGGGTTATGGAGAGGCAAGCTGGCAGAATGGAGCTGGCAAATGTAAATTATACAGCTGGTTCATTGGTGGTCACACACAATGACTCCACTAAAATACTACCTACAGTTGCCTGTAAATGATAGAGCACACAGTCATAACACCACCTGACTAAATAATCAAACACACTGAGTCAGGCAGGTTTTAAAAGTTAATTCACCAAAATTACAAAAAGACTTTTTTTTCCCCATTAAAATGTGGAGACTATTTTAAGACACAAAGCTCCATTCAGTCAAGATTAGAGTTGAATCCGATTGCTGGTTCCATTTCGGATCTTGTTTCCACTTGGCCAAATATCTGCATTGGCTAAGCTCCAATGCTAACAAATCACTTAACATTTTCTCTATTATTGATCGTTTTCCCACTCTCTCGGTTTCTCTCTATCTCATTCAGATACTGTTAGCAGATTGATTTTAGCCGCCACGTAATGGGAAACATCTCGGGCAGCAGGTCATCATCATCAGCTGTAGATAATTCATTTGAAAGTGGCTAAAATAAAACTGCTGATATATGTGATTTGTGTCTGATTTATGTATTCATAGCAATTATATGTCCACACTCATCAAAGAATTTGCGAGGGAAAAGAAACTTCACTCTGTGAGAGTTCAACATGACTGACAAAAGCCCCTTTCACACGTGAACTCCAGACAACATCCAGAGAATCTGATCAGGATAATGTGCAGATCTTCCTGTTCACACAAGCAAAAACAAGGTGACTGTCCATGTGCCATGTGATCACGCATGTTGGAATGAGTCCGTGTAGTTTGGACGAGGGGTGGCACCCACACACACACACACACACACACACACACACACACACACACACAAATGCGCCCTCGCAGCCCAGGTCAAATAACCCTGACATTTGTGCTTACACATACGGCTCCCTGAGTAAACTCTAGATAAATTCAGAGTCACAGTGCATGTGTGAAAGGCGCTATGAAGAAGAACCTCCTTGTCAAACTTTTACACTTATCATACTTAAAGCCCTGCATTTGGACCTCTAGTTCTCTGAGCAAACACCATGCAAAAATAAGCTATAATACTCAGCAGGCACAGCTTTTATTTTAACCTACACGATACAAATTCAGTACATGCTTCATATGTGCTGATCTCTTTGTCAGAGTTGTAGCTACAGTAAGAATTTTAATTAGGCTGTAACAAGAATCTAAAAAAGGAAAACCAACAAAAAGAATTTGCATCTTTGAGTTTAAGTTTTATAGAACTTCAGTAACGTGCAAATATTTAATCAATAATAAATTGCAACTGAGTGATACATGCTTCCCATATGTGAGTCTCACTTCACACTGTGTGTGTGTGTGTGTGTGTGTGTGTGTGGCTGGATGCTTGTGTTAGAGCATATCCAGTTGTTTGGGTGGTAAAGCCAAAAAAAGCTTATTTCGGCTTCGACCCGATTATA
This sequence comes from Naso vlamingii, assembly GCA_029822935.1. Lineage (NCBI taxonomy): Eukaryota > Metazoa > Chordata > Actinopteri > Acanthuriformes > Acanthuridae > Naso > Naso vlamingii. Next base: position 16,809,124 of record JAPQLA010000003.1, on the reverse strand, counting down.
CTTGTATTTGTTTCCTTTGTCACGCAGTTGGACAGTGGGTTGATTAATGGGCCTTGAACAAGGAGATGACATCACCGTGGCGGCCCGTCAGAGCGCTGTGCAGCACATGTGGCAGAGATGGTGTGATGTAAATTAAACACTGGAGGCCTCGGGTGGTTTTGCTGAGCTTGTTGCACAGCAGGTTTCGATGCTCTGAGCCTCAATAACAACGTCAATGTCAAGACAAAGTTTAAAGTGAAGTTTGTTGTGGTTTGTTGGGGCCTCTGACTGAGCTGTTGAGACTTTCAGCGGTTCTGGATGATTGCTTACAGGACAGTTACCCTTGTTATCTTTGGACAGTGGGTTTTGTGCGAGAGAAAAGTGCAGCATTTTGGCATTTTTGTATTGACAGATTGATTTTAGAGGGCAGTTTTCTGAGGAGTAATACCAAATACTTGAAATGAATATATTAAATATCTTTAACGCTGAAAAAGTCTTGTTGTTTTTATGTAGGAAAAAAACATGTTAAACTTTGTTAAACAGTATTAATCGTAGCAAAGTATTTTTCTACAGTTTAAAACGTGTGTGGAGAGAACTTTTGAAGAAAAGTCTGGCCTGTTTTGATTAAACTATGGGAAGAGGATCAGACAAAGGTTGTTTTGCAATGAAAGTAAATCTGGGGTCGGCAACGTCTGGAAATCAAGCTAGCTGTAGCATGAGACTCTTAAGGAAGCAACTCGGCTGCATTATTCTCTCCTTGTTTTTGTTGTCGCTCTCTCTGTTAAGTCCAGTTTGCACCAAAGATTCTCGACGAGACCAAACGGTGGCAGGGAAAGTTGCAGCGGTGTAAACTGGTCCGTCTCAGCTCGACTCAAGCCGGTTGACGGTGTCGCCTGCAGCTCAGCTCGTCGTGTCACCAGAGGCCAGCTGAGAGCAGCCAACAGGAACATGTGCTTTCTGAAATGACTCGTGATTGAGCCAATGAGAGGAGCAGTAGTGTTCTTTCAGACACCTGAATTACAATATGCTGAAAGGTTATTATGGGATTTTAGTGCAATGACACAAATAAAAAACTGCCTACCCTAACTTTTACCACACTTAACTGAATCTTGATTCACTAAAGACTTGAACATGATTGTCCTGTTGATTTTTGCTGATTTGTGCTCTAACATTTGTTCATCTCTCAAAAAGCTTTTCTTTTTTACACACTCTTTCATATTCACACAGTCAGGTCAGCGGTGGCCTACTGGTGAAAAAGGAAGCTTGTGACAGGGGGGTTGCTCGTTCAAACCCCCGACCGGCAGGATTATTCTGGGTGGTGCAAGTGAAGGGAACTGCTTGCCACCTCTGAGGGTCCCTGAGCAAGACCCCTAAATCCAACTGCTCCAGTGGAGCTGCTCAGTCTGCAGTGAAGACTGGAACAGTTGCACTGTTGCAGTTGTAACTGTGCGACTGTGATCAGGGTGTCTCTGAAAAAGAGAGCTCCGTCTCAGTGGAATTTTCCCTGAATAAATAAAGTCATAAAGAGCTACACAGCACAGTGTTGCTGACTGATCCACTCCACTGAATCAAACAGAGATGAAGGTCTTACCTCTGGCTCCCCGCAGTCACACTCTTCTCCCTCCTCCACATAGCCATTGCCGCACTTCTGGCCACCGTAGAGCACTTTGACCTCGGGCATGTTGTACAAACACATGCCTACGCCTTTCTCAAGACTGGCAGCAAGGTCCTTCTTGCTGCATGTACTGAACACCGTTGGGAATGGATACCTACAAAAAGAATTGAAGAACAAGGTTGATAGAAATAAAGAAATGAAAAGACATGATATTGAAAAATCCAAAAACTCATCCCAGACAGAAAAATAATCCTCCTTTTACTGTTCAGAAACTAAAATGATGTGAAGAAAAGTGAACTCAATCACTCTGCTGAAAACACGGACGGCGCTTTGTTCAATCTGCTCATTGAAGACACTTTTTCACACACATTTAATGGTCTACTGACATTGTATGAGCTTATAGATTTTCAATCCTTCTCAACACATACGCAGGCCATCAAATGTCCAGAGAAATATTTTCTCTGGCAGCTACATTTTTAAGAGGCGTATCCTTGCTGGAACGAGACAATTTAAGTAACTGACTGGAGGGAAGAGCATGAGGAGGAGTATGTTGGATGTGGATGATTTGTGGATGCACGTGTGTATGTGAAACCCCGATAAAATAGGAAGCCTTAAACCACACTATTTTTACCACATTAATTTCACTCCCTGGTATCACTTACCTGAAGGGCTGACTAATGTCTAATTTAGTGAGGAAAGAAATTGGACTTCGTATTGAAAATGAGACGATGTTATGATTTTAAAGATGAAATTGTGTGATATGCCAACAACAGCTGTGAAACCCGGGGGAATGGTTCCTTGCTAGACTGAGCGTTTGCGTGTCCAAAAACCAAGAAATGAAAATAAATAGGCAGAGAGAGACAGAGAGTGAAAAATAAAATAATATGAAGATAAGTAGGAGAAAGAGAGGAAAGGAAAGAAATGAAGAAGGGACAGAATTAAATCATGGGTCACGGACAAAAAAATGGAAGAATTCTTGCAGCATTACCAAAGGTAGGCGAAGTTAGTGGTGGCAGAGGCCCTAACACAGCCACAAAGGGATGAAAAACAATTAAAAAAAGGCCCTAAACATTTAAAAAGCCATGCAAACCAACAACCCCCAAAAGAGGCAAAATGACAACAAATGCAAAATGCCCACAAAGAGAGGCAAAAAAGAAAAAGAGACCAAAAGGGTGAAAAATAGCCAGTAACAGAGAAAAGGCGTAAATGAAATCATGGGCCACGGGTGAGAGTGGAAGAAATCTTGCTGTTCATCCAGGCGCTGTGCTAAGGGATGACGCAGGCTCCAAAATGACCACAAAGTGATGTAAAAGAACAACAAAATATTTAAAAAATTACCACTAAGTTAAAACAATGACACAAAAAAACAACAAAACAACAAAAGAACAAAGTGACATAAAACAATTCCAAACAACAACAAAGTAACTCCAGAGAACTAAAAAGTAACTAAAAAAAGTAAACTCAAAATGACAAAACAATGTAAAATATCGACAAAATGATGTAGAATAACAACAACATAACACAAAACAACAAAAAGAAGGCAACAATTACAACGATATTATCGTCAGTGTCTTTGTTTGGGTGTCCTGCTCCCCTTGCTAAGGAACAAGAAGTGGTGAATCTTTAACATGTGTCCAGTCTCATAATCTGTCAATGGCTGCAGGCTATAGGGAGTTACAAGAGTACCAATATATCGATATTATTTTATATAAGAATGTTTAAAGATGAATAAACAATGTAACAACTAATAATGTACAGTCTATTGTTGCCAAGAACCAGGGTTTTAAATGAAGTCTCTTTTTTAACCTGAAACATGTCACAGGACACACAGCATACACATAAAAGTGTATGATAGGAACATAACCATTCATCGACCTCATGTTTCATGCAAGCTCACAGTTCACACAGTCGAAGTGGGACATAACGTAGCTTCAAAAAGGGGATACGGAGGATGTGGCAGGCAGCAGTGGTTAGCAGAGAGGATTGGCAGACGTGGCACAGAGGGAGGCAGCCGGAATCAGATGCTTGAAAAGCTCGACTTCAGACAGAAACATGTCATACACGCACTTATGCAGTGAAAGACTGACTGGGGTCGTCAAACGCATCAGGGTGTGGAGACTGCGCGCAAAGCTTGCTGCTTGACAGGGCAGATTTGTGGAAATTCAACATTACATAGTGTGTGTGTGTGTGTGTGTGTGTGTGTGTGTGTGTGTGTGTGTGAAGGAGGATGCTTTGCTGTTGCCTAGGGAGGATTTGGCTGCTGCAACTGCATGGATATTTCACTGCTCTTAGTTGACTATAGTAAAGCTTCTCCTGAGGGAACTGAACGTAACGATGGAGGCATTCAATGGGAAAGAAATGAGCTTTTTACCAGAGAGAGCAAGACTTCCCCAAGAACACAACACAGAAAAACATCTTCTTCTAAGGACCACCTTTGGGTGAAACCGCTTCACGCACTTCATTCGGCTGCTTTCATCTCTCACTAACCAAAAGCCAACCTACCAGTCTCTGTCTGCACTCTTCTGCTTCCATAATCCACTTCTTTGAGGGGTTTTTTTTGTCACCATAACACACACACGCGAACAGCTTTGCTGGCGTCTGTGTGGAGACCCTTGCACAAAATCAAGGACGGGCTGAATATGCAGATCAAACTGGGGCACAGAGCAGAGCGAGCCCTTCATAAAAAGCACGGGCTGCCACTGATAACAGAACACAGGCATGAACTGGGATCTGCACGAGGGCTGGAATGTGCACACGGAGTAAACACAGTCTGTTCTCAATAAGCTGGCAATAATAGCAAAAGTTTGGGCAGCTGTCAGTTGGACATTTCTTTCCTGAGGAAAATCAAATTGTTTTGGACCAAATTAGACCCACACTGAGTACTATAGATACACGTATGTAACTAAAACATGGATTCAGCCTTGGTGCCACTGCTATGAATACATCCACACAGAATACTGTGCAGCCCTCCCTTTGCTTGAAGAAGAGTATACGAGTCAACAGCTGGTTTCTATTAAAGTGAATCACAAATTGTAACCAAATTTTCGGAAAATTGGCAAAAGAAAATGTGCATTTCTATGGTTTTTTTTAAATCCACTGCTGTTATGCAAATATTAAGAGTGAGGTGATTGAGATAACAAGTAGGTGGTGCAAAATTTTCAGTCAGGTGTCAAAATACCACTACAGAAGAATAAAGAGCTCAACTAAACAAACAAAAAGTAACGACGACCAAAGGAAAACGTAATAAAGAGCACAATGGACTTTGGAAATACTGCAAAAGAACTAATTCAAGGAATGCTGCGGCTTCCTCATCAGTCCGCACAGACTGTTACTTGTGTTTTTATCTGTATTTTTGTCTGCTGACCTCCTCCAGTGGAGTGGAACGTGGAAGCTAAAGGACAATTAAGTCATCTGATTTTTAAACTTTATCATTTATTTGCTTAATCTGTTTTCATTGCACCTGATCACCTTTACCTTTTAATCAATACAATATATAATCGATATCCACTAACATTTTTATTTGCAAACCGAAAATACTTCTATAAACGGGTTGATGGAAACCCACCTAGTGTCCGCCATTCACCAGTTTATTTAAGACTCGAGAAATCAATTGAAGGAAGCCCTTATTTTCAATGATGAGTGTGAACAGAGACAACTCAGATAAAAGTAGACATGCAAACATACAACAAAAGATTCATTTAAAACAGTTACAAGCAGGTAACAGTTTTTTGGTAAGTTTGGCAAATCCAGACCAATTTTATCAAGTCTATACAATAAAAAAACCCCACACGAAATTCAATTTTTGAGAATCAGATCCTAACCACATGGCGAGGTGGTTCGAAACGCGATTCCAATCAAATTTCTCCAGATGCATCTTCAGTCCGGACGCTCTGTTCGCTCAAACTGGATATCAGAGGATCTTTTGCGTCACTCCACAGATATTGTTCACCTGAACGGAGTGCCCCGACGGACGAGACAGGTTGCTAGAGGGCCACAGATCCTGACAAATGTCCCCTGGCACATTATAAAGTTTGCACACCACCTCACATCATCAAATGACTCAAGGACGACTTGCTCCCACCAGTCACTGCTTTGCGTCTGGTGAGACGGAGTTCGGCACCTTGACTTGACAGCGCAAGTGTTTGAATAGCTGTATGAGGTATCTCCATTTTTCTATTCATCGTACTTCCGTTTAGTAAAGCTGCATTACCAGCGCTCATACTGACGCCTATGTTCTTACCATAGTTACCCATGCAGATGGGTCGGTACTGAGCAGTGATGTTCGGACGCAACAAATCTAATCTGATCACTTGCAAATGACAGAGCGCACACTCGGTCTTAAATATCCGATTTTAAAAATAAAATGGATGGCCTGCAGACTGGAGCACTCACACTGAGAACAGTTTTCCCAGCTGTAGGAGAAGCCCGTCACTGGATCGAGTTAGAAACTGACCAGCATTCCATTATAGCAGAGATGTCAGATGTGATGGTAATTCTGCAATGAGAGCTCTAAAGATAAATACCACATCTAATGTCCGCCAAAGGTGAGTGAAGCTGAGTCACAAAAACAAAAAGCAATGCAATGTTACTGATTGCATTCTGAATAAGTGAATCGACCTTTGAAGCCAATTAAACACAGCTTTCAATGAGCAATCAAGACAAGATCTATCGTTTGCATGCTTGACTATTTAAGGTGGAGGGCACCTTTAAGCAGCCACTGGAGCCAAGAAATCATTCTGAATGATCCGCCTCCAGCTGGTGTCAAATGTGGCCAGTGATTGTATATCAACAGGCCTGTGAGAATTAAGCTGCATGGCTACTTTGCAGCTGACATCCCTCCAGGTAACAGGTGCCCAGTCCACCCTGGTAACAGATGAGGCGTCAGGGCTGCAGGATGTCGAGAGATGCTGCGGGAATACCAAACTTCTGCGTCCCCGACCGCCAGGTGCAGTGCTTCATGAACGTGAGCAGATACACCAAGTTTACTGTCCACATGCAGATGAGCACAAGTGCATAATGAAGGATAGAATTTGTTGTGGTGCTTTTTTAGTGTTTTTGTACCATCAGTTGAATGTGTGTGTGTTTACAGGGGAGGAGAGAACAGGAAAAGATCACTGTTTGCATCCCAAATAGCTCACAGGGAGAAGCTGATTGAAAAAAAAACAAAATTCTTATTGATTAGAGGATGTTTGAAGTTCCTTTACAGGCAATAACTCAGTTGAAAGACCAGAGAGTCAACAATCTTGTTTAGCTGGATAAAAATCTGCATGAAATAAGATAAGAACATCTGAAAAGTACACATCTCAGTCCACAATACACCCACACTGAAGATGTTTATTATCACAGCTGAGACCACAGGTCTGCTCTGCTGTCCAGGAAATTAGCCGAGCAGAGAGAGTGTAGGTTTCCCTGGATAATATTAGCATAAAGCCCCGCACCCTTTCCAGGTGTCGTTCGCTGGGGTGGAACTAACTTGGCTGTGCACAACAGTAACAAGGAATCCAATTAGTCAGCTCATTCCTCGCTGGTGGTGAAAGGCAAATATGTCATTTCCATTGTGAACAGCACATACTGTTAGAGATCATAATCTCATCATATAGCCTTACACATCTGCGATACTGACGGTAGAGGGTGTGTGGCGTCATCTCACCAACGACAGGCAGCCACAGTTAGCGTAGCTGACATATCACAGAGAGGAAAGACAACATCTATCCTTATCTGTGCCCTCACTGTCTGCTGTTTTCACTGAGCCCACCAACCTGCAAGAAAACTAACGGAACATTTCACCTGTTGTTTCATTAAGTAATGTTTAGAGGGGGAGGAAAAACAGATGTTTATCCCTTCCCATGTCTTCTATGTCTTCGTTTTGAGAGGGGGTTTTAACCAAAGAATCCATGTGTTGGAGTCTTTTTACCATCCAAAATAAAAAATAAAGGTTGTTGGGAAGCAGAACTTTTCGTAGCAACTTAGTACATACTAAATGATGTTGTAGTATTAAAAAAAACCTAAGGTATAGGATGTGATGCCAAAATACACCATTTACAAGACATTTAATTGATTTCGATTGCTTTTGAGAAGAAACTTTTTTTTAGCTGAAAGCTAACAGCTGCGCCGTTCCGAGGAACGCCAGTTACCTTTGCACATTTGGGTTTTATTCTAAATCATGCGCCTAGTGTGCATGGATCATTCTTATGGATGAATGGTCATCATTTTATTTTTACACATATTGTTTAGCCTAATGACATAGAATTTGAGCGGAAGTAATATCAGGAGAAGAAAAATGTAAAAAATGTCATTTTTGTAGATATATATAAATAGTTTACTGTGTTATGTCTTTTAATTCCATTTCCATTTTGTTTTTTCTTTTGCTGGTTATATTACTATTTGTACATTCCGGTGACACTTCTGCAGCATACATATATTATATAACATACACATATTCTGACAGCTCAGCTTGTCCTGACAAAAACAAAAAAACAAAACAAGGTCTGTTCGATGAGTATGCATTACAGGGTTGAGGTTTTACATATATTATTACACAGAGAGTCCAGGCGTTACACAAACAGGAAAAAAAGCACAGATTCTCTGAGGCTGTTTTCTCACCTGTAGTTTGGTTCATTTGGTTCATTTGGTTCCAATCAGTGGATTAGTTGTTTCTCATTTGCATTTTCCTTTGGTTCGCTTTGGTTTCACACAAAATATGAAGCCAACCAAAATGTATCAACAAAAGTCATGTGGGAGCTTACATTCCATTCACTGGTCAGAAATTAAATGGGCCGGATCATCTGTCCTTTGAACATTTTGAACTCTTCATGATTTGTATGTGTTTTTTGTAGCTGCTGAGTTTTATGCTCGTCTGCCCCAAAATCAAGAAGGCAACGTACTTCATCGCCGCTTCAGATCAACCCTCGATTCACAGCACAGAGGCCAGGAGTTTCGGGAGGAAGAAATTCAGTCTGAATGCAGAATGAAGTGTTACTGCAGACAGTAAAGGCACATGAAGCCATCTTGACTGCTCTTTCAGCTGCCCTACAGACTGACATGCATTTAGTCCGTGCTAAGTAGGAGAGACGTGTGACCTTTGGTAAAATGCTGGGCTGCAACACTGGCAGAAGCCTGTGGTGATTAAATATCAAGAAGAAAAGAAAAACACAAGCTAAATTTACTGCAAACATTTACCCAGCAGCAACCGAACCAGCTTCCTCCCACTTCTATCAGCAGAATGTTTTCAGAAAATGACATTTTGCACATTTTCACCTTACTTGCACTCTGTCTCTTTTGACACAGAGTCACAAAAAACTCATATTGTGTTCAAGAATTCACCTCTTGGCCTCAAAGTCCAACCACAGCTACCTGCTGAGCTCCATCTTTCTGCCCGGTAACACAGAGAGACACGGGAAAACTGAGGAAACTTTTGAGCTTTCTCTCCACGTTCATGTGATGCAACTCTTGGCTCAAACTCTAAAAGACACCTACAGTTCAAAAGTCATGCAAACCTCTGTTCCTCTCCTCTTCCTCTTACATTTCCACTCATTTCTATGACATGCATCTCTTGTGGCCAGTGTTCATGACTCACATGACTGTCATAGATTTCCATGTATAGACTTTATTGTCATCTTTCTCCTGTTTGTGTCTCACTCTAATCTCAATCTCTCTCTGTGTTTCTCTTCCTGCTTTACCACTGAGGTAGATAAAAGACAAATAAAAGCACTGCTTCCTGGCTTTGCTTGTCTATCCAGGCATACAGCACCTCTCTGCGGATCTCTCTCTGTGTGCCCTGGCCCTGATTACAGCTGGCAGCGTCACTGATAATCACGTCATTTAGATGCAGCCTGTCCTCTCACCCATTAGCAAGTCTAAGCTCAGAGTATCCCAACACACCGTCAAACGAGCAACTCTGCTTTGCAACAGTCTCTTTAACACTCTGAAGGCACCTCTGCAGAGGGTCGAAGGAGAAACAAGATTTGTAAAAACGAAAATGAGTTCGTGAAATTATTGGTTTCTGTCTGCAGTAAACTGTAAATCCAGGTTGAAAGTTCAGGGAATTTAATTTGGGAGATAACTGGTTAAGGCAAGCTTGAACTTTGGAAAGTTCATAAATTATTTCCCTGTTTCCATGACGAACTTCAGACTATGAGCTCCATGGCTCATCATCAGCACCGCTGATATCATCTAGACAACATCGTCTAGACAACGCAGCTGATCTTTCATCCTTAATGTCAAACATCAAAACAAAGGAAGTCCATTAGAGAACATCATTATGAGTTTAAGGTTCTTTGTTTTAAGTAGTATGTAAACAACACTGATGATGCTGAACGTGTTAGCGATCAACTGCCCACCGAATCTACACACCTAACAGACATGCAAAAACACGAGCTTTCATTTAGAGTTTGTTTCTGCCTATCTGACAAATCCAACATAAACTCTCCTTTAACCTCAGTTTTTGGTCTCCACAACTTCTGAGGGAAACAAAAGGCTCATTAGCAACTAAATAATCTTTTATGTTCAGCGGCAAGTTGCTAACTTTGAGTGTTTTTGCTGAGAACTGCTGCCACCTGCTGCAAAATAGGGCTTATTGGAGCAGCAGGGTTGGACAAAAAGAGCAAAGTTACAAACCTTAAAACTAAAACAATGAGCTGAAAGATGCTAAAACATTTTGGCAAAGTTGAAAATAAGAAGGCTAGCTAACACTGCCAGAATGACAAAAGTGTTTCTGTTGCAATAACTACAATCCTTTGACTGATGACAGAATCATAAACCTCAATAAACTCCATTAAATTATGTATTCAACTAAAATATTAATGAACAAACAGGAAAATATTGATAATTAATTTGAGTGTATAAACAAAGTCTCCCAGCAAAATGTCAGTGTAGCACCATGCATGGATTTATCCTGCAGCCCTTACTCAGCAAACAGAGACACAAGATTCAGAGTGAAAGGTCACCGATCACCTCTCAACTATTAATGTGTCTAATCTCATAATTATGCAGCAGAGACTGATGAAAAAGAACATCTCTGCATCACTGACCTAAAAAATTTAATAACATTGTGACTCATTCTAACCCATTTAGATTGTGTAGTCATTTCTCTAAACTCTCTGCATGACATCATTGGATATCTTTGGCCGCTGACGAGCGAAAACAAAGTCGTCATGTTGTCAACACGGAGTGCAGAAAGCTGCACTGCATAAATCCAGCGCTGCTCCGTGTTCATTATGCTTTTTCTCGGTGAATTAAATGTATTATGAGAACAGCGGGATGAGCTCACTATTGCCAGCAGCTGCACAAACCAGCAGTTTTTGTAACCTCATTTGTTTTAACTTGTAAGGTAAAAGTTCACTCAAGTCAGGACTATTCTGATACACTGTAAGTTTTATCAATTCACTTTTTTTTTTTTTTTTTTTGGTTTAAGCAGATTTTGTGGCTCTTTTGAAGAATGTTCTCACAAAAGCACCAGTGGTATTCTGCTACTGTGTCTCTGCAGATTTCTGAGCATAACTGAAGCTCTTATATGCTTTTAATATCACTGCTGAAGTTGACAAGTAGCCACAGCTAGTGGCAGCAAAAAAAGACTCCTACACTGGAACCCTCAAAGTTGGGCTGGGCGATGACCTAAAAATAAAATCCCAAATTTTTTCATACCACATCTGATTTTAATCAAATTTAAAAAAAAACCCCAACTACATAAGACAAAGGAATTATTTTAAAATACCTTTTTTTTTTTTCCGTACAAACATGATTGGGAATAAAGTGCAAACCTACCTAGCTTTTACCAAATTAAACCTTTTTTAAATAAAGATTTGATCAAACAAAGATGAATTCCCCAATTTAGGATTAATAAAGTTCTAGCTTAACTTTCACCAAACTTTGCTTATAAAAAATAAGAGTCCAGAGCTGAGAGAGAGCTGTAGGCTACCGTATTTACCCTAGTTAAAGGGAAAATTGATTTTCATTTTTTATTATCGTCCAAACAAGTTATTTCAAATTTCGATTCAAAAATCGATTTCTCACCCAGCCCTGGTTCAAAGATTCTCATGCATCTGCTCATTGCTCTTGAGTCACATCCTCAGCTGCTCAGTTATTATTGTAGCTTACTGACTGTAAATAACTGTATTTACCTGTTTGTACTTCTCTGTACATCGGGCCTAATCTCATTTGTTTGTCCACCTAACAGTTTCCTCTGTTGTGTAATTGTGCCTTTTATCTGTGCAGCGGCTCCTTCTAAGACGTTACAGTAAAGGTAGAAGTGCAAAGGCAAAAGGCTCCCAAATATTAGAAATGTCTTTGCAATTGATCTGGTTCATTCCATAGCCTGAAAAATACTGGATTTTCTGTTATGTAAAAATGTTTTTAAGTCACCTGAAACCTAGTTTGGCGTTTCTGTACAGCAACATATACTTCAATGCCCATTTATCTGCAACAAGCTATTGAGGGCTGATATACCACCTGGCCAATTCACTGGTCAAGATAAAGTTCATTCCTTGAAAGTATGCTTTAACAGGCTCCATATGTAACAGGTAATCCCATCCTGTGCTCAGACAGTGAGGAGCTCCTGACACTCTTAAACTTGCAGACATTTTCAGTTGCTGTTCCTCGTCTTTGAGTTAGCTGCTCAGTGTTGCTACCTGTCTTTAAAGCAACACTATGTAACTTCGACCGCGATCCGTGGCTTCAAAACATCAGGACATTGTCCATGTGCGACGTGTTCACACGTTAGAAAAAGTCCGTCTAGTTTGGGCGAGGGGCGGCGCCCACACACACAAATGCACACTTGCAGATGGGCACACACACTCTCCATACGAGCGTAAATCTACACACACACACTGACAGCTAAAAACTAAACACTGTGCTTGAAATGTTAAAAAAATGGAAGCCACACACATCCAACTGTCATTCAGTGGCCCAGAGGAGCAAAGACAGTTTGCACTGTTACAGCCAGCAGCACGACACAAGCACCAAGTCTGTTCTGTTAGCTTCTTACTCCTTACTAGCTCAAACACAACCACGTTCGACATTCCCTCAGTCGTCTTTTTAATGTGTACACGCAGTGTTTGTCTGGCAAGCATAAGTTTGGATTCAGCCAAAGTTGAACCAGAATCTCACCAGCAACCCGGAACCTGCTAGGTTTCACTTCACTCTCTCTCACCTGTTTTACGCTTTTAAAAGTTTCTGCAGAGGGAGTCGTGTGGACAGAAAAGGGAGAAAAGAGATGAATGTAAGTTATGAGGCAACAACAGTAAAATCCCAACGCTTTAACTGAAGTGGTCGATATTTATGTCATTGATATGCCAACCCCCCGCTCCAGACATATGTCTGCTCTGTTCACACATGAGGCTCACCCAGACTTATAGCAACACCAGGTAACGCTGACCCCGACCCATGGCTTCGAAAAACGAAACTTAAAGATGCACGTTAATATGTTGCACAAAACATTTTAAGCGAACCTCGGTCATATTTTACACAGAAAATGTCCTTTGGTTTCCCCTCTGATGTCCTAGACTGCTCTGTGTGTCTGCAGCCTTTTATTTAAGCTGAGCTGTCCCCAGCAACGACCCGCTGCTGCAGCTGCAGCTTCAGTCTGCAGGCAGCCTACATGTTGCTTTCAGGAAC
>JAPQLA010000003.1:16759065-16791043 GCA_029822935.1 Naso vlamingii | reverse complement strand
GACTGCAAGACTTCAGGTGACTTGACAAGGACGTGCATGTCTGCACCCCAGTCCCACTGAGAGTTTATCTTTACACAAAATACACACGTGTGTGTGTGTGTGCATGCTGATGAGAGCATGAATGCTGGGGGAGTTCCAGCACAGATATCATTACGTTAAAAAGCATGATCTCCTGCCTGACCTGCCCGTTAACACGCTTCCAGCAAACACTTCTTCAGAGTAACTAATGACGAGATGGTGTTTGCCGGAAGAGGAGGGAGTGGGGGTGCACGATGGGAGCAGTGAGGAGCTTTTATACTCACCATGACGATGCCTCCGGACTGCTCTACTGTACACATGCTCATGATGGGGGCCATGCCGATGGTGGTGCCCTGGAAGTAAACCCCGCTGCCAAGGACAGAGGACAGGAAGTAAAGACGCTGTTAGGAGAAAAGTATTTAAATCTACAGGATTATAAGAGCATTTCCATCAAAGGGTCATTACTGCAGATTGTCCTACAAAGTATCAAATAGTTTGGATTAATTCAGATTCAGGTTAAGTGTATTAAATTTTATTAGAAGTCCAATAGATGAAAGACAAACAGCTTATGCATTTAAAAAATTTGTCTTCTGAAAGTGTCAATTCATGTGAGTACACATAATTCTACCGCAATGCCACAGAAACAAATTTAAAGGAGAGCTATTAGATTCTACCATCTTTTCTGATCTATAAATGTTGTTAAAGGTCTGATACTCGTGTTAAACGATGTTAAAGAGTCACATAATGAGGTTCATGCGTTTGAAAGTAAAAGCCGGCTTTAAAGATAACTGAGCTAAAAAGTTTCAATTTTAGGAGCGTTATGAATGAAGATGTATTATTATTTTCACACTTTACTTGCAATGTCAACTGTTTTGTTTGTGATAATATTATTGTGATATAGCTTGCAACAGCTTTTTTTAACTCTAGGGTGTGTAAGTACAGACATCTGTTGACTTTTTTGTCTATCTTACTATGGACCTGAGGAAGAGTAGTTGTTGCCATGGTGACTTATAGCTGTATATATGTATTCTAAGAAAATCAACTTACAGAATCAGTTTTTACACAAAACAGTAAAAATCCCTGTAATGTCAAACATGTCCTGCAAAATCATGAGCGCTGGGTAAAGCGATGTGGCAGCTAATCGTCCATTTGAGATTCTGTTTGCTGGTTCTAATGTAAATTTGTTTGTCTCAGGGTTCGTGAATTCCACCTGATGAGCTGAGCATTGTCGTGAGGTTTCAACGGCAGCAGTTTGACTTTCCTCCAGTCGAGGAACTCGTGCAGTGTTGTGAAGGGATCCTGGGTGATGGGACATTTATCAGAGTCACTCCACACCTCTAAACCCACCAGGGCCACCCGGATGTCCAGAGCCCTGTAGAACTGAAGGGAAGCACGTCGATGAGTGGAGAGAGTCAGTGTGAAAAGTAAAGTCAGGAGACTCAGAGAGCTTAAATTACGTGAAATAATCACAAGACCTTCAAGTCGATGTGAGACACACCACGGCAGCCTTTTAACAATTTAATGAATTACACCACATTTTATCAGAGCAGCTCTGAGTCCTCCTCTGTGTGCCTCCAGATCATGTTTTTTTCACACAATCACATGTTTTTCCATGTTTCTACCCACACTTATGTAAATCCATCAGTTTGCTAGCTATAGATCTGCAGCCCTGGCAGAGGTTTTAGACAGACTAAAAGCAGCTGTTTTAGTAGGACATTCATACATCACACAGTCATCCCATTAATCTCTGCTGCCGGCTATATTTCTATTTTAAAAGAGTGATTTATCCCTCCTGTGTGCGAGGGAAAGGATGTGTTACCTTGTCCACGTAATTGGCTATCTCTGCCAGTCTCTGTTTCACCTTCTCCACGTCTCTCCCCTGCTTCTGATACTGAAAACAAAATTGCATGTCATCAGTGGTAGAAATGGGACCATTTGAACAAAAACAACACCGATTGTGTTGCATAAAGACATAAACTGTAGAGTAGTTAGTCATTTTCAGAGCTGAAAGGCATGAAACAACACAGAGCACCCACAAAGGCAATACGTTTAGCTGTGTGTTCGGCAGCCTGTCACGCTGGGACCATCTGGATCTAGAAAAATCTCCCCATGTTAGAGAGACGAATGGCACGACTGCGGGGAGCAGGTACATTGGCAAATCTGACAGCCTGCAAAGCTTTGGATCCAAACTGTGGCAAAGTCAAACCCTCGACTTCCACCCTACTGT
This sequence comes from Naso vlamingii, assembly GCA_029822935.1. Taxonomy (NCBI): domain Eukaryota; kingdom Metazoa; phylum Chordata; class Actinopteri; order Acanthuriformes; family Acanthuridae; genus Naso; species Naso vlamingii. Next base: position 16,788,798 of record JAPQLA010000003.1, on the reverse strand, counting down.
GCCTCCACCTGTGTTTGGTGGAATACATACTTGATCCTTTTTTTTTTTTTCATATCCTCGCTTTCCATTCAGGTTGGTGGCATTAGCAGTGGGCTGCCAAGAGGAAACCCCACAATGAGCTCCTCCGTGCTTTTGGGAGACTCTTCTGTATCCACACGGCTTTTTCCTGTTTCCTGTCTGGTCCACTGGGGAATCGTTCAGCACTTCCTGCCAAAGCAAAGCCTCTGACACAGGACCACACTGCTTGTTGCACACTGACCTAATTCTGCAGCTCATGCAGGACCTGCTCTATTGTTACTGAAGCTTACCCTGCTTTTTTCCCCCTACTTCTACTATGAAGGGTCGCTGGGGTTTGGTGTGTTGTTTCTGTCGTTCAAACACTGTATTTGTGAATGGAAGGAAGGCAGGGGCTTTACCTCTCTGTTATCGGCAACAATGATCAGCTCGACGTACTTGGTTGTCTTCTGAGCGTGCCTTTTATGCTGAAGCACAAACAGAGATGTTGATTGTTAGAAATGTTAAGATCTTATGTTCAATGGATCCTCTCAAAGCATTTGATGCTTTAAATTCAAGTTACTATCAAACAGATGTATATTAAAGGAGAAGTTTGTTTTTTAGCACATTAAGCCTTATAATAAGGACATTTACGGTCATATACGATGTTCTACAGCATTATCATAACAACCGGTGCTGCTGTCATAATAATAAGGCTATAGATTCAAGCTAAAAATGGATCTATAACCTAAAAGCCGCTCTTTCAGCTGCTTCATGAAACAAACAAACAGCCATGTCCAGATTATATATCCATGTTAAGCTTTGTGCTTTAGTGTCGGTACATGAGAGGACACCACTGAACATTTGGTCAGTTTCTCTTTTAGAACGAGCGTTTATTGTATTTTTTGATGAATTGTGTGAGTGGACATGCTCCTCTGTTTCAGCTAGCCGTGATGTTAGCAACGAACTTTAGCTCTCAGGACTGCACCAGTTATCATAATAATGCTGTGGAACATCATATATGACCGTAAATATTCTTATGACATGACTTAATGTGCAAAAAATTCAATGTGCCAATGCTTTCGTAGTGCCGATATCAAAAGCATTGAGATAAACACTCTCAGGCCACAATACAGGGAAAGCCTTTCAAAATCCCTTTTTGTCTGCTTGTCGAAAGTTATACAAAAATACTAATATCACATCCATACAGTAAATATGAGCCAAAGCTAAGCTAAGTTAGTTAGCTTAGTATAAACACTTGAAACAGGAAAAACAGCTAGCCAAGCTCTTTTCACAGGAAAGAAAACCTGCTCTAACTATGGATTATGCTGAACTTGAAAAGAGCTAAGCTAGCTGATTAGCTTGTCCGCTAAGCTAAGCTAATTGACAACTACGGCAGCTTCATACTTCGCATACATTACACATATGAGAGAAGAATTCATCATGTCATTTAACTCTTGGCAAAAATGTTAAAAGGAAGTTTCCAAAAACAAAGTATTTCTCTAAGTGAAAGCTGCAACTAAGCTGCCTGAAATTTTCTCTCATGTCATTTTTAGCAATGCTCGCTTAGAAAAGGCAGGACATCACTCAAAAGCTAACTAAGGTCAAAAGGCCAAAGCTGGTAAACTTTTTGCACATATTTTGTCTTTTAAGGTGCAACTAATGCTCTTTCTTGCTTCGCAACCCCAGATATTCCTCATTAGGCACTGAATGTTGGTCATTTTCACTTCCTAACTCAATTGGAGTCTTTAATGCTTGGGAAACATGGCAGATGGATGCTGCACCTGCTCCATGTAAATCAGTGGCCAAACCTGCATGGGACCTTGACTTTGGGCTCTAAGTGCAGATAAAATGTGTCAAGCCCAAGGCAACACGCTCTGGGAACGTATACAAACCGGTCGACTTGCCAATTTGCTGATCTTTGGTCAAACGCCCACTTATCTTGGATCAACTGAATGTTGCCCCTCTGAAACATTCGACAAAAAAATACCACGGGAAATGCTCAAAGTGATAAAAGAATGGCTCCAAAGACTTGAAGAGGAGCTTTGCAATAAACAAATGACTTAATTTTAAGTTTACCCTTGCGTGGAAAGATTGAAAAGGGTTTCTGATGTGGTTTTCAGGGGCAACAGAGGACATGTTGAAGCCGTGGCCGCAGTCTCCCGGGGTCAGTCTGAGTTCTTCCACTCGGTAAATGAAGTGAGCACCTTTGTCATGGTCTGACACCGGCTCGATGATGAATGTCTTGTTTTCAAGTGCGATGAAGCCTCTGCAGAGACAGTGGCACAGGTCTGAGAACAAAGCTTCAATGCATAACTCATCTCTCAAAGGCAGTATTTGACGGAATGTGATTTTTATTTCTTCAAGCCTGCTATTACTGACGTTTTCTCTTTTTAATTTTGGCAACTGGTCCTAGTCACACAGGGCTGTCAAGGTTTAAAACTCCTCATTATTTTATATACAAAGGACTTTCAAATTATCAAATGAGCTTCAGTAACAATAATGTTTACCTAAAATTAAACATTAATGTTCTGGCTGCTTAATTAAGCAGGAGATGACACTGTGTGTATGTGTGCTCAGGCAAAAATCGTTTGGTTGTGGTCGGCCATTAGCAACAGCAAGATGCCAATTACTGCCAATACGAGTGCAGATATTTACTGGACGCCTCTGAGGACGAAGACAATGAGGTGTGACATTTTCTCCTATTCCTGCGAGTCACACACCAACTTACTGACAACGCGCTTAAGGGGCTTAAAAGCGATGGGCTGCTGTGCAGGCCGACTTAAGTAAATATAAACATAGCGGTGGCAAATAGCACTTAAAGGGCAGCGGTGAGATGCTGCTTGAATACAAAATGAATGCTGTGTTCCTTACCGAAGGCCTGAGCAGGTGCTGAGGGTGACATCAGAGTTTGGATGTCCCTGCACTTCTCCATGGTAGTAGCAATTATTCTAAAAGAGACAGACCGTTAATTTGTAAAAGCCTTTATATACTGTTGATAAAAACATTTTAAGGGAGGAAAGCTTCACTCAATGGGCATTATCACAAAAAATGTATTACATTTAAAAAAGAAGAAGAGCTGTGACTTTAAAGGAGCTGAGGAGGACAAGATACAGTGAAACTGTGCTGATGCTTTCCTATGGGCCTTTGAAATAAACACGTTTTGCACCATGGTCTTGGTGAATACTCAATTCTCATTGGCTGAAGGGTGTCAATTAACTCTTCAAGTAGTTCCAGTTAAACAGTCTCTTCACTGTTCCAAATTCTGCGGCTTTAGAAACAAATTAAATGAAAAAATTTTGCATATCTCACTTCCAACATTGAGAGTGTTCATGCAGTGCAATATCCCCTGAGCACCACAGGATGGCGCTTGTGACGGATAAGCTAAAGAAGTAGCCTTCACTCTGATAGCAGTAAAATACAGTGGTTAAACTAAGTGTCCGCTGGCTAAACTGTGCAATGTTAAGCAATGGTTATCTCACGAAAAGGTCAGTAAGTCGACTTAGAAGTTTATGTGCCTTTAGTCTTTAATTGTTCATCTGTTCCGCTCAGTAACATAACTTCAGGCTGCAGCGATACATATATATATACAAATAATGGCAAGTTATTTTCTTTGTGAAAGTTGTTATTGATTTGGGGACCATGACATGGCTGACTGGCCAGCAAGACCTCTTGTTAAACAGACTGGACAAGTACATTTACCGTTTGTCCACTGTGCACAATGTTATTGACTTTGGATCTAGCTAGCACAACATTAGCTCTCCGGCGAACAGCTGAGCACACGAGTTTATCTCCTGTTGGTACGTAGTATCTACGGCCCGTCCTATTTACTGGAGTACTGAACTACGTTTTCATTACATAAGAATCTTGTGGGATTGTAATGATTATTCCAATTATTAGTCGAGGTTTCAGGTGTTGCCAGGCAAACAGAGTTGCTGCTTTTTTAAAACTTTTTAATTTGACCTCAAAACGCATGAAAATATAAATTAACGGTCTAATTATTATTTTCTTTTCTAAGTGACCATGATATAAGCAGGATTATGCTCTCCAAGGTGTCCATGATCAGCAACCGTTCGACGCACAGCCTCTACTTCATCCATTCATTCCTGATAATGGACACCTCGCCGGGCATTATCCCTTACATATAGAAGCGTCGCACTTCCTTCCCTTCTACCCACAAACAAGCCTGTCTGGAACTACTGCAACTTCATTATTCCACAGGAGCAGACTGGTAGACGGAAAAGAAGAAATTTAAGGCTCCTCAGACACAATGACAACACTTGAACAGAAGTAGAACAGAGGAAGTGGCGTTCAAAAAGTGAACACAGGCCTCAAGTTCCTTTCCTGTAGACCTCCAGTCCTCTGAAATAAACTGTTATTAGTCACCATGCTGAGGATTTTGCTTTCCCAATATTCAACTGGAGGAGAAATTTCCTCATTTTTAACATCTTCTGTTTGAAAGTACAGTACAATTGACTGAGCCAGGTGGTGATAAAATGGAGATTCATCAAATTAAGTATGAAAATAGAGCAGCAATTAAGGCTCTGTGCTGAGGCTATCCTCATCTTTTCAAGTGGCTAAATACAATAAAAGTGCAATTTGTAGTCATCTGCTCATTTTTCTTAGATTTGCTAAAGCTACAAAACCGACGCAGAGATGGATTCCATCTTTGTTCACCCTTTAACACTAAGCTTCTATATAAAGTTCTGTGAGTTTAAGTAACATCTTGGTAATGACTCACCTGCACAAAGCCACAACTCATTAAGGAGCTTTGACTTACAGTCCCTGTTTAGGTCACTGCTGTGACCTGTATGCCGGAGCAGCAGAAAAACCATCACATCTTTGTGGATTCTTTTGTCTTATCAGTTAATACGCAGACTGGCAGAGTTTATTTCCAGCAAAGTGAGCCCTGATTAACACGTGGCTAATTGCTGCACTTGGTGACAGCAGGTTCTGGAAGTGTGCAGCTGTGTGAGGCTTATCTGAGACAATACAGTTTGTCTCTTTGACAGCCTGATGCAACGCTTGTAACATGCTCCCCGTGTAAATTAAAAGTGAGAGAAGTAAAGTGGAAAGGTTATTTGCATAAGTTTGAGGGAAATAGACCTGTCAGTCAGCGTTGAATTGCCAAACATTTCTCCTCCAAGCTGCAAGTGACCTGTCAAACTGTCGTCATCGTCACTGAGTGATTACAATCTAACAGGATGCGAAATGGCACAAGACTGTTAACTGTGTGAAAAAGAAAAAAATGCTGTTTAAAGTCACAGATTTTGCAATGCTATGAAAATGTTCGCCTTCTAAAAAAAAAAAAAAAAGCTAAAACGTTTGTGAAACTGTTTGTACTAAGGCGTGATTAGCAGATATCGGCTTCAGTACATATTGGTGCCTTCAAATGGACTCATGTTCACCGTGTTCACGAGAAAAGACCATATGAACACCCTCCTTTAGTCGTATTCAGAACATATTTAGTCGAATTTATCAGAAAGCTCCGAGTTCATGAGTTGCGATGTGTTTGCTGACATTTTTGTAAATGGCAGAGCCTGTATTCACCCGTACAGGATCAAAAGTGAGTGTGGACAAATTATTAATCTATATATATTTACCTCTATGGTATCTTCTGTTGTTCCTCTGTGTGGTGTTTAAACGCAAAGTAATAATATAACATTTCCACATAGAAAGCCAGGAGGAGAACAAGCGATCTTTTGGTGTCTATATTACCGTATCCTAGCAACCCTGTCCTTATGCAGTTACAAGCCTTTCCTGTACAAGAATTCATGGCCCGATTTAACGAGTACCACATGAAGGCAGCATATGTTCTCCCAGATGTGCCGATATTAAAACTGTTTTTAAGGCCAGAAAAAAATGCTTGAACTAGTAATTTAAAATGGTGTAATTTGCATAATTTGTCCAGCAGGGGGCTGTCCAATTTTTAATGTCCAGTAACTTAAGTGTTTTCCATTCAGTGCATTAATGTTTGAAATAAAGTTTGTTAAAATGTAGGTATCCTGCCTCCATTACATATCTTTGTCACAAGTATTTGATAACCACATTAAGCTGATATCTAACAGGTAATATCAGCTGATATTATCGCTCTCTAATATCGGTATCAGCCCCAAAAATGCCAGATCAGTTGGTCCCCATTTTGCCTAACTTGGAGTGAACGAACAATCAGTTGTATCAATTGTTTCAAGTCCTTGAACGTCACAACATTGATGTTTTCTTCATTATCACAAGAGAAGGCTTTTTGCTTAACAGCTACTGTGCATGGACACATAGAAGAATGAAACAGTCGGCAATAGATCAGCAGCTAAAAGGGGATTCAATATAAAATCCCAATGGCCATGTTGGCTCAAACACAGCCAGCATAAAAACACAGCTTATCATCAAGTAGGCCACAGGCTGGAAGCTTTCAAATACACGCTAGGTCACATCATGCAGACAGAACTATTAAAAACTATTTATTTTCAAACCTAAACTAGATTTTTCAGTAATGCATAAACCACAGTGTGGAGTACCACCTCTAATACTGATCTTGTAAAGGTAAAAAAAACCCATCTGTCAGGGTGAACATTTTGAAAGGGTCAGTTTTTACAGCGTGACTGCAGAGCACCACTGCACGTCAGCTCGGCTATAAATGTCAGACGCACTCCAGTGCCACCGTACCGTGAAGTTGTGAGCACCGGTGACTGCACTTCCATCCTCTCGGTAATGTGTCTCCGTGTAATGGCTTGCAAAAAGACCCCTAAGAACAGAGAGAGCGAAAAAAAAAAGGAGACAGACACGTCAAACACACAGTGAATCTGAATGAACTGAAAAAAAAAAAAAACCCAAACGCCAGCCTGTTAAGTCTACGAAGAATTTTACCCTTAGCTGACTTTTTATTTTGCTTTAGCATGGCTTGTGAGGATTTGGTGGATAATGTGGATGAAATGCTTAACATTCTGTGGAAGACGACTTGATTTTCTGTGAATTTATTAGGTGATTTGTACGCGTCCTTGAATCCCCTGGCATTCAGCTTGACTGAATAGAATCCCTGCTGAGGTAATTATTTTGTACAAGTGCATTTCTATGTGTGTGTGTGTGTGTGTGTGTGTGTGTGTGTATGTGGTGGGTTTTCCTCTTCAAGCCATGAGCAGATGGACACAGTGAGCCCCACCCCGAGCATTGGCAAAGGAGCAGCAGGAACGCCCATCTTTTGCAGCTGCATAATCGCACTGACATGCAGCAGGATGATCTCAGGATTTGTGTACATGTGTGTTTGTGATCTGTGTGTATGTATGAGACAGACAGACAGACAGAGAGAGAGAGAGAGAGAGAGAGAGAGAGAGAGCATGTGCGAGTGAGGAGGCAGTGAAAAATACAGAAAAGCGTAATTATTTCCATAACTCTGAATGTGACATGATTTCAAATTCCTGTCCCAAACATAAAGTCACTACACTACGAATCAAAGGTGAAGAAAAATTCAAAACAGTCACTTAAAATCTGCATGACTGCAAAGTAAAACAAGTTTCATAAAAATTACAAACTGGTTGACTTTCTTCTGCAAAAAAACCAACATGTGACTCATAAGGACAAAGGAGTGAGTTTGTCCAAATCACTGTGGAAAATCATTCATATCCCATGATGCTCTCTACCATCACACACACACACACACATGGACCATGAACCAGAATTAGAGTTGAGTAGAGAGGCCAGTAATTTACTCCTTTCATACTTCAGGACCATTTAATATCTTATCCGATTTTTTCTGACCTGTTTAAAAAAGGATCAATCCTCCGTGGCCCTAGCTTAACTACATTTAACTTCATTAAATACTTATTATCTCTTTAATGTGCCTTATCACGCCATTAGCAAGCTCTAAACCAAATCCGATAAGCCAGCGGCCAGAAATCACTTTAAAGGGCCCCGGTACGTCTCATTAAAAATGGATGACACATCAGAATGTGGTGTATGCTCAGTGGAAAATCCCCAAATATGTATCCTACCTTAACTTGTAAATGCAGTGTTTAAAAAGAAGTTCATCCAGCCTTTTGATGACACCAACTAAATACAGACATTTTTATTAAAAGGAGGGCACATTCAAAATTCACTAATGTGTAAATCACAGTAAAGATGGGATTTGTGTCACGTGAGAGGTAATTCCAAGCTCCTGTGCAGCATTTTGGATACATGTTGGGGAAATCCAGCTTATAGGGCAGTGTGGCCCCTGATGCTACCACACTTACTGTATTAAAGCTGCAGATTTTACATGATGGATTTGCCGGCAATCAACTTCTTGGCAAGAGCACATGGAGTTTACAAGGCCATGAATGTTTACTCTGTGTTTGAAGAGAGCTTTCTCTGCCCTCGCTGGCTACCTTTTAGCTCTGGTGTGGGATCGTGAATCTTACACAGCTGAAAATGACCCTGCTGATGATCAGATGCCCTTGGTTCCCATTTCTGTGCCGCTCTAATGTTTCCCTCTTCGCCTTTTTATTGTCCCAGTGCAGAGAAATCTGAGCTGCAGGAATGACTACAACCCTTTATAATAACAGGCCCTGCTTTTACTTTCTTTTGAGCACATTCAAAGAAAAAAGGAAGAGACTGGAGTTTGACATTTTCTTTGAGAGCACCCAAAATGTGCCAGCGGTGTTTTTCTACTAAAATTGAGAGGAACGGAGGACAGCGAGTTTGTCTCTGAATACCAGAATACTTCCATATGATTATAGCTCCTTTCTAAGCAACAACTACGCACCTTCATCACTATTTTTGTCAAGAGGAACATGGAGCCAATCAAATGCAGTTTAAAAGAAGAACAGTAGATGAGAACTGGACCGATCTTCACCTCATTTCTCCTCAGAAACCCAGGTGGAATTCTCCAAGCACAGCTTTCAGTTTTGTTCCAGCAGGTTCGAAGAGAGGGTTGTGAAATTTATGAAAAGAACAGAAATACAGAGCTGCTGACGGATGTTCAAAACTAATTTTTATCTTTAACATGCCCCTCCACATGAGGACGATGATGATCTCTGCCACAAGATGACAATTATCCTAAAACAGCCATCGTAGAATAAGTTGTTGGCTGTTAAATACTTTGTGTCTTTGCTTTTTCATTGCTCTTTATTTCTTTATCTTCTTCAGATGGGTTATATAAATCTCTCATGATTGCTTGACTTAATAACATTGATTCGACGCTCCTATGTGTTTGTCGTGATCCATTAGACACAGTCTAACATCTAATTAATGATTTAATAATAGTCGCCCCGGTTAACTGTGATGAATGAGAGGCTCTTTAACAGCACCTCAGGAGGGCAGAAAATACTGATATTTGTCTTAAAAAATGACCTCCCATCGCTTTTCTTCAGCATCGTCAGAGCTGCTCTCAACTAATTTAATTTCTCTGAAAATTAAATCGTGACATTAGTTTACGTCTTTCCACAATTATCTTTAGAGCCTTGGATGTTGTCCAGGCTTATATTGTTTAAACATAATTGAGAGTATGGTTTACTCTTTGGAAAAGGTGTTCAAGCAGATCTGTGTGGATTTTCCTGTGCTTTAAACGTCCCCGTTCCCTGAGGTCTAGGATGAACACACGTCTCCTTTCCTTCTCTTGACACAAGTGTCGTGCTGACATGTATCTTACACAATGAATGAGTGGCTGCCAGAGATATCATGAGCACAATGCAGGGTCCAAACAGACAAGGACACAGCAGAAAATCTCATTACAATGGACCAAACAAAATCCCATCTTCCTCTTTCTGCTGCATGAAAACAGTCAGATATGACCTTCTGTCGTATCTGAAATTACAGCAGATAGAACTGCTGTTGTTGCTGAGCCAAATGTGTTTTTCGTGAGTTTTATTTGAAAAGAGCAAATCCCAACCTGCAGATAAAGGCTCCCTACAACGGTATAATTGATGAAACCCAAACTGGATGTGTCACACGTTGTTTACATGAATCAGTGCTTTAATATCATCCTTTTCTAAGGCATCCACAGAGTACAATGTTCTGTGCAAATTTAAAGCACTGAGACTCATTTACATATATGTGACTCCACGCCTCATGTAATAATTCACCATTACTCAAAGCCCCTTGAGCATGAAACCATTTGAGGGAAATGTGGCTCCTACTGCAGTCTCTCTCCTTCCTTTGAAGACTGCAAACTTCAGTGATTTCTTTTAATCCCCTCCACCCCACGAGCCTAACCCTAAGCCTTCCTATGCTGCTACTTATGGTACTGTACTGTACGCCTAACTTGAAAAAGAGCCGAGGACTACAAGAGAAAAGAGAGATGAAAAGGAGAGGAGGAACTAAAGAGGTGTGGTTGACAAGTCTAATTCTATTTCCACATACGGATGTGTTCCAAATTGATTTACATACAGCTCAGTGTCCCATCAGCTTAGGCTTGGCTGTAGTGAGTGCACTCGAGTGTATGATGCCAGTAAAGTCAGATAAAACCAGGGAAAGAGACGAGAGTGGGAGGAGTGCAGGGAGAAAAACAGAAAAATCCCTTTAACGACAGAATTACAGGGTTGTTTTCCTTCACTTTGACTTCTCTCGCTTCGTAAAGATTACTCAAGTACGTCTGTGCTTGTCTTGGTAAAATCCACATAACTGTAGTTTATCAGAACAGTGAGTCAAAATTATTGGCTAGAAATATTATCATTTATGAACTCAGTATATTTATCACTTTGTGAGCAGTTTCCTTGTACTATTTTAAATGTAGTATTACCTGAATCTGTGATCATCTTGTTTTATCTCCCCACATTTCAGACAACAAGACATGCTGGCAGCAATACAGGGAATGTATCTAGGCTACATGCTAACAGTGGGCTATGTAAACATTCTTATAATGACAATCTTAACATGTTCCATGTTTAGCAAATATAATGTTTAGCATGTTCACCATCTTGGCTTAGCATGTCAGCTTGCTAACATTTGCTAATTAGCATCAAAAATGAAGAAAAGTTTGGGGGATGGGAATTCCATTCAAGTTTAAGAGAAAGATTATGATGAAAAAGTGCCGCACCGTTGTTCCGACGGCCCACTGTTCCGCCCACATGTAGTGAGATGCACCAATATTAGACATCTAATTGCTCACTGCCTCCTCCATTCCTTTCCAGATGAATATAACCAGAGAGATGTTCTGTCGATTTCTGCTACTTTGTCGAAAAATACTGCCGTAGTGCAAACCGAGAAACTTAACCCAATGTCTTTGGCATGATAATATTCGGATCACACACCTAATCATAACCGCCAGTGATTGCTTGCCTAAACTTAACCTCTGTGTTGGATTTATATGCCCCACCCAATAATTTTGCCCTAACCTTAACCATCTAGACACCTTGCCTAAACTTAACCAGTTTCCACAGTGCATGGGCAGAACCGCAAAGCAGCACATTTCGATCGGTAAGAGAAATAGTCAGAACACTGGCCCGTCGGTACATCTCACACATGTGGGCGGAACAGTGAGCCGTCGGAACAATGAGCGGGCCCCAGTGAAAATGATGATGATGATTTACACAATTTAGTACAATCGAGGGGTTTTACAAACTAGTTGTCAGCGCTGTGGACGACAGTTAACTAGTCCTGGACGAAATGGCGATTAGCCCAACATAATGAGATGTGCTTAAAGTGAATCTAGACAACTTTTGTGGCTTAACTTTGTCATTATGATGTATAACCTGATTAAACAGTGTTAGTGGTTGAAAAATGACACCATTCGCTGCGTAATTGGTCTCCAATAAGCTCTGTTTTTATCATGATATTTTCTTTGCCACTGGGACGAGGGTTTCGTTGAAAAGTTAAAAATCAGTGACGCTCTCTGGACTCTCTGTCCCACTTCGATGATCTACGCTGCGCTTTTTAGTGACAGGTGACATCGGTACGAGCTGATTAGCTCACCGTGCTCTGACTCGCCTCTGCCAACAACAGAGTGTCTGTAAGCCACACCGTCAGTCGGCTCGAGCTCGAGCTGAGACGGACCAGTTTACTCCGCTGCAACTTCCCCTGCAACCGTTTGGTCTCAGTTCAAACTGGACTTAAAGACAGAGAGACAACAAACGAAAAAAGCGCGAGCCAACGCGTCTTATCCTACAGCTAACGCTAGCTTGTTAGCCAAAGTTATCTGCTGCAACTTCAATGAAAACTAGTTATTTTGTTCTTCATTTCTTTAAAATAACAAAAGTGTTCTACTTTTTTCCTCCAAATTTTATAGACTGTGATTTTTTCTTTAGACGGTGATCCTACATTGTGTGACAAGTCACAATGGAACGCTTGAGCTTCTTTCTAACACAACAACTAGTCAACAAGTCGAGCGCTGTTAAGAAAAACTTGGCCACTTCAAAACATCAGTGGTGGAGAAACCCCGAATGCATCCATGCAGTTATTGTAGAGACACATTTACCATTTTCACATTTAACCAAAAATGGCTCTGACGAAAAGTCAGTAAAGCACCAAATTGAGACGGATTTTTCCTTAAGGAACAATGAAATGTCTGCACCAAATTTTGGGCAAATCCATTATGCAGACCTGGAGATATTTTTTTTAATTGGGAAAACTCAAAAACTCTACTGGTGGCGCTACGAGTAATGTCAGGGGATCACCGCAGTAATGAGGATTCAGTGTCTGGGAATCATGAAACTCACAGGTACAAAATTTCCTAGCAATCCATCCAATACTTGTCAAGATCATTTAATACCAAAGAACTGGACATTCTGACTCTTTTAGTTTTGCTGTTAGTGTGGCAAAAAGGTCACAATAATGCAGGAGCAGATGAACATTTTCCAATATGAACACAACAGCAGGCAGCAGACCAATATCAAACAGGCAGCCTAATGGGCCAAGCCTATTCAAATATTGACCAACCAAAGCAAAGACAGCTCCTTAATGAGTCAAGATCTGTCTTTGCTCAGAAAGAAGTCAAAAAAAGAACAAACCGTTCACTTTTAAATAGATTCTGCAGCGAGCTAACAAAGGTCCGGATGACGACACTTTCCTAAAATAAAATTCTAATCATAGGTAGAAGAAATAAAATTCTAAATCAATAAACAGCCAAGTCATTTATACCCAGGTTGTTTTTAGAGATTAAAGACACAAATGCTACCACGACTCAGCTACAAGTGGTCTGACCCACAACTTAAAACTACAATGACGTGCAAAAGTGTCAAAACTCGCTTTTAAGTTGACACGTAGCTCAGATCCAAAGGAAAACTTGTCTTTTTGCCGCTCAATCACCAAGAGAGTGCACTCATTCGAACAACTTTCTCTGTGTCCCTCACCTCAGGCTTCAAAGCCCCACATGTGACAGTGTGCTCAAGGCGGTGAAGTCATCACATCAGTAAGACAAACCGCAGGGGAAGAAACAGGCTCCCTGAATGAATCGTGGTGAAGTGTCTTTTTCTCTCTCACACACTCCAAAGTCAACAAAATCACAGGCTTGCATTAGAAAACAGAAATACATTTAGAGCTACATCACCGACCATATGATCTTCTTCACAACTGCTTGACTTTTTACTGATGAAGACTGTAAAGTTTATTTATTGGTGTTGGCAGAAAATAACTGTGAGGTCATGTGATCTTTCTCCTTGAGGGTGAAGGAAGCTTCTGATTTCAAGTGACAAAAAACTGACAAAAGGAGGCCATATTACAGTATAAAGACATGCCTGAAGATGAATATGAGTATCTGTAGTGTGGGATAGTCATCTATAGACTTTTTTCAGACATTTGTCTTGCATGTGAGAGTCTTGAGAATTCACAGATGACTGGAGTCAGTTTCTTTCTTCCAGGCATGTCGTCTCGCTCATGACATGTCTTCTTTAAATCTCTATAGTACCTCCATGGTAACCTTATCTTTTATGCTCACAGATATCTCTTCTTTAGCCACTCATTGCCTTTATTGGCACTGCTTTTTACTACCATAGAGTCTAAAAAAATCTTTAAGGACTGATAACAGAATCTGACTAAAAATGGAAGGCTGCAGGCACTGAACGAGGATTAAAATTGATGTTGTGTCGAGCCACAAACCTTTTCATACACACGTCAGGTGGCTGTGAAATAATGCAATTTGAGCTGAAGCTATCAATGTGATTACATCCCTCGGTTGTGAACTAAAGCAATCACCCCAGCTAACAGCGGTGAGGCAGAGCGGAGCTGTTTAAGAACCAACTGTTTCATAGCTGTTGGCCGACACGTCTGGAATAGTTAACACCATAAAAACTATTCCCGCACTAAACACACTTTTCCGTGCAACTGTACAAAGAGCATGATGTCATATTCCCACGACGTCTTTTAAAGGGAAGAGTTTGTCGAATCAGATGGAGGGAAAAGTGAGACTGACTCCCACCCACATGAATCCTGACCAACCATCACCTCTATAATGCAACCTCCACCTGTCCTTCTTACATCCTCGTAACTTATCGCACTACGGAGGCTGTTTGATGTAATTAGTGTTCCAAGTTTTCACAACTAAACACTCGAATGTTAACTTTAAACATGCGGCTAAAGGAGGTTTCAAATTTTTGATTACTCTAACAGAGCAGGGCAGAACATTTGTTGGCACTGGATGATATATGAGCTCAAAATGCCTCGAGGCAACATCACCACAGCTAACCGGCTGTAAACTACAAACTCTTTGTGTGTTGAGCTGTTTGAAAAATATGCTCTTAAAGGCAGAGAGATGTAGCCTGCTAAAGCAGACCCACAACTCACTTTGCGAATAAATCCATTTTGTGAAAAGTGTCTGGCCACGCTCCACTGGGGATTCTTTGCAGAGTCTGAATCCTAGTAGGCGTGGCATCGGGTGAAACTACTGGAGCAGCCGTAAACCAGCACTGACACTGACTGTACAACGTATGCTGTAGGCCCGGCCAGCTATGAAACAGACAGACGAGCGGGAAGGTCAACGTCCGATCTGTTCAGTAATCACACAAATGCTGTTATATTGTGTTATGATTGAGATTGACTGATGCAGCTACAGACAATGGCTCAAACATCAGTGGAATTAGCCTGCGGGCTCAGTCAAGACAAGAGGTGGCTAACGTTAGTTTTCCACAAGTTGTAAAATACTCACATAGATGTTGTTATATTGGCTATTTTGGTAAGTTTTAGTACCTTTTTATGGCGTTTTTTAACGTGCTGTGTTGTGCCTGAGGTTGCGTGAGTCTCTGTCATGAGATAACATTTGTTGTGATATGGCGCTATATAAATAAAATTGACTTGACTTGACTTGACTCGTGTCTGCACCACATAGACTGGTGGAAAGACTCCCTCCAAAGGCTCCTATTCTTCCCTACGTGTAGTAATCACAAACAAGCGGTTCATTTTGTGTCCTCAAGGTTGCTATCCATCCGGTTGGAACATTTCTTGTCTTTCGTATTTTGTAGTTTTTAATAATGATGGGTTTTTGGTAGTCTTGTAAACCAAAGCTGTAGGCTTCCACCATGACTGAACTACTGCGAACAAGCGTTTGACGTCTATGTCATTGAACTGAAACACTCAAGCTAGTTACTGATTGGTCCAGTCAACAAATTTGTCTCTGCAATTCTGAAGACGGGCCTCCTTATCAGACCGATTCTCAGTGAAAACTGAGCTGAGTGGAAGGAGGGCAGAGCCAGGCTAGGGGGAGATGTGTTCATTTCCTTAATCAATTTATTGTGATAAAAGTGCAAATTCACCCTCAGCCTCCTCTTGAGAAGAAATTCATGTTCTTTTTGTATTTAGAATGAAATTTATTTGCCTTGAGAGGTTCCACTGTTAATCTATTTTAAGAGTCTGTATGTATGAATTTGCTCGTGTGGAGTTGTTAACCTCCTCGTACTCATCGAGTGAATAAGACCGCCTTCTGTAATTGCCAACAATATGAATAATGCATTTATTTACAGCATTCTTATTGAACTCCCTAACCTAAACTTATTTTTTATTGTTATTTGTTGGCATTTTATTTTATACTTGTTTCCCTTTAATTAATTTTTCTTAATAGTATTACATTATATATCTCTTAGGGAGTGACCTGGATTTAATGTGAGTGTCCTGCATGTGAAGGACACAGGACATTACAAGTTTTATGTACATTGTTGGGGTATATTGAATATTATTGCTTCTAATAAAATAAGTCTTGTCTCCTCAATATTTCAAGCAATAAGTGAATGGTTTTAGTCCTCCATGTTACATCCTTAGTTGTGTCATTAAAAGATCATCTGTGGTCAGTGTGTCAGCTGACACGAGAAGCAATGGCAAAGAAGATTTTTCTTCTTTTTCAAAATGGTCTGAGTAAAGTCAAAGTTAGCAATAAACCAGACTTTTGTATTCCACAGTCAAATGTATCTTTTAACATTTGGCCAAAGGTTGCATGCAGCCAAACTTGGGCATCAATATTAATGCTAATTTTTATTTTGAAAATCCCTTTTTATTACACTGTGTATCAAAAATGCAATTCATATAAAGTCTTATTGATTGATTTTGATATGGCTGTTCTAGCTGTTCTAACATTTGCCTTTTCCTTGTTACCCTGTTTTCCAGGGAGGAGCTCCAAGATGGCCGCCAAGAAAGTCGCATCTTCTGCTAGCTCCGCAGCTACTCTTCAAAATCTCCCATAAACACGTTAAAGACTGACCCTGTTTTCCACTCCCTGCCTGGTGACACATAAGGCCTTCACAGAGCGCTTCCATTTTTCCTGGTCAGCTCTTGAAGTCCACACTTCAGTCCATGGTTTTCACCCAGCCTCTTTCCTTTCTGAGCTGTAACCCTCCCGGTAGTCTTTGGTCCTGGTTTCTCTTCTTTGTCCTTCTGGTGCTAAAGATGCTGCTGTGTTACAGTCATTGTTTTGGTCCTACCTTAATATAAGTCCTATCATCTTCCATCTACGCCTTCTCACTTCGTCACTCAGTGGCTTCACGTCAGCTCTTTATAGCTGTTCCTCAGTACTGACATGCACTTGCCATTGAATTCTGAGGACACAGGCACGTCTGCCTTGTTTTCTCCTTTGTTCATTTTCCATGTTTCACATCCAGATATCGAGATCGGCACTACCAGCCTCTGATACAGTCTTGGTTTTGTTCTTCTTGAGATGCTTGTAGAGCTCCATGTGTTTTGTGTTTTTCAGTCAGATGAATGCACCCCTTCCTGTGGAGAGATTGTTCCTCAGGTCTTTCATACCACCTCTCTCCTTACAAACTGCAGCTCCTGAGTAAGTGAATTCAGTCACCTCTTCAGTGTCTTGTCCATTGATCTGAATCTTTTTCTGGTTTCACACAAAACTCCTCATAGTTTTTGTTGTTCATATGTTATTTTTAAGTCCTACTCATCTGGTTTCTTCATCCAGTTGTCTCGTTTTATATTTGCCTTTTCCTATTTAGCAATTATATCCACATTATTGATTATTATTCAAAAAAAATGTTAATTCATCAATAATTTCTGCAACATTGTAACAATATTGACATTGACATATTTGGTAATATCACCAATACATCAAGATCAGCATTCTTACGTTTGATTTTGTCCTTATTGCCCAGCCCAAAGACTGAGGCTGATATAAGATGGATAGTGATGAGTGCAGAAACGACAAATCTTCATTAAAAGTTCGTGAGGAACAAAAATTCTAAATAACCTCAGGAAACAGTTTCGTTTGCCTGCCTGGAACTGAGATGAACTTTTCTTTTGCTTTTTTGCTGCTTCACTTTTCCCATCTATAACAAGCCACACACTGGAACTAATGAGTGACTAGGGATCTTCAAGGGAGGTGGCCTATCATTATTCATTGAAAAGGAGTAAACAAATGCATAAATGTTAATGTCAGAGGGTTCCTATCGGTCCAATTAATCTATGGAGGCTCCCCTGGGCAGCCTCATTGTTCAGCCATATTTTTTTGTCTTCAGGGGAAATTAGGAGCTGAGCAGAAAAAATACCGATGGTGTTTGTTCTTTGTTTGCATTTTATTTTATGGCTGACCCTCATGTCTTTCTTACTTTTAAAAACATGAAATAACTGGCGCATGCCTGTACAAATTATCTCCTGCTCTCCTACATTTACAAGAGAACCTTCTTCTAACCCTCTCACTTGATGTGCAGATTTTAAACTTCAAGCTGTAAGGAGCATTCGTGCTGCATAGGACAACTGCTTAAATATAACATGACTGCACACACCACAGACCAGAAGCTCCTCAGCCCCACACCCCATGGAGCGCTTCTTCCCCTCTTCTAAAAAAAACGTCTCACGTCATTAAACCGTTTCCACAGATTCTGCACTGATTCTCCAATAAGATGATAGCATACAATCTGTCATTCTCCACCTCATTACCCTGCAAGCATGGTGGAGACAGAAACTGATGTATTACTTCAGCAGAAGGATCAGGGTGAGCAACCTGCCTCTGATGCTGATGCAGTGTAATGTGAGTCGTCATGGCTGCTGCGTATTGAGCGGGAGATGTCAATTATTGGACAAGCGACAGGAGGTAAAACAACAAAGTGCTTTTAAGTTAATCAGAGGCCCGATTTTGGGTTTCTAGCTGTGAGTTACTCGACACTTCTCTGATATCTAAGGCCAGTGTGAGCCGTCTGGAGCACGTCAATGTCAAAAATACAATACTGCACTACATTTATCTACACAGCTGACCACAGGACAGAGAAGCAAAGAGGCTGTCAGTGGTCTCTTAAAAAGCTCAATAAAAGGATTAGAAAAAACGCCACTGATCTTCAAGAGTTCAAGCTCATATGTGTTGCATCTTAAAGATGTGAGAAAACCTTAAAGGAAAAGTAAGATTTATTTCAACATGGTTCTTGTTTCTGTAGCTTTGTCCTCCTTTCTCACTTGATAGTAACCTTGTGCTCGCCAAATTGATAGCTGAGATCTAAGGAAGCAGTGACAAAGCTAATTAGATGGAGAAAAAAACAGATCAAAAAAAGAAAAGGAGAAAAGAAGAAAACTCAAGATTAAAATCAAATTTTCTCATGTAAACACCCGTCACTGTTCAGACTGTTTGAGCTGCTGTACTCGCCCTGGTTGTTCATTTACACAGTTATTCAGTACAATTAGAAATTATTATATTATATCAAGCTTTTAAGTTTAACACTCAAATAAAGTAGTTTAGGTTTAAATGTTTGTTTAAAAATGTCTGTATATCTGATTACTTTTTGTACTTTAAGAGTTTGTTGTAGCAACGTCGTTGTGATTCTAGGTTTTAGAAGAAACTTTAAACATTTGTTATATCAGACAAAAAGACCAAATCCTAAAGATTAAGACTTTCTCCAGTTAAACATTTCATGTTAAACACATACTACAAATATGAATACATATTATAAATGTCCAATTTTCTTGTGGATTGTAGAAAACGTGTTTTCCACCTTTAGAAAACATTATCTATTTCTCTGCTGATTTGTTTCTATAATCAATCAACAGCAGCGTGCTCCTGCAGTTCTGTGACTAGAAGAAAACTTCCCTCTGTTTCTACGTTTGTTCACACAGCCGCTGGATTGATTGTGCAGCTGCCCCCTGTTGTTGTGTTTTTTTAGCATGGAGCTGCTACAGCACCAAACTTCCCTCTACCAGTGATGTCACATGATGCACTTCCTCTCTACCTTGTTTTCCAAGGCACATCTGGATTTATTATGAACACATTTCCTCTCGTGTGTGTGTGTGTGTGTGTGTGTGTGTGCATAGAGCTACCTTGTGTGTGTGACTGAGTACGTGCTGCATGTAAACACTCATGACCTTTTGAACTAATGAATGCTTTTGGTCATTTGACCAACAATAAAGCTGTTACTCTGTGCAGAAACCTGCATTAAGTGTTCTAAGTTGCACATGCATGGGTATGCCTGTACATTACATTAATTTAAGATGCTATTGTGATTTTGGATAGTCAGACTGTTTTCTGTGGACCTGGAACATAACATTAATGCTGCAGACCAGTGGCGCCTTATTTCAAATAGGTACACAACAAATGACCCATTCTGTGCCATGCTGCGATATAGAGGAAGATTTCTTAGAGCAATTTCTGTCCTGGTTTGTGTCAAGTCTTTGTCATTGTATTCAGTTTTCTCAGTGTTTTGCTCCTGTGTTGTCTAGTCTGCCCCATGCCTCACACCTGTTCTTGATTGTTGATTGTTGCACTGCTGTGTCTCGTCATGTAATTAGCCCTCAGCCCTCTTGTATTTAAGTCTTGTCTCTCCCTGTCAGTCTTGTTGGATCATTGTTTGCTGTCAGCTGTTTCATGTCTCTGTACCACGTTTGCCTGAAGCTGAGTAAAAAACTTTTTGTTATTTTGAATCAAGTCTCCTGCCTTATGTGTCCTGCATTTGGGTCCACACCTTGCTACACCGTGACAGAATGATCCAACCAAGCAAGGACCCAGCAGACACATGCCCGGGTGAGTTGATTACTCTGTTTGAGTACTTTGCCCTGTTGGCAGCAAAGTCAGCTGCCAACCAGTCATCTCACCACTAGCCTGCTAGAGTTGGTAGCATGCAAGTTGCTAGCTGCAGGCCCAAAATGCAGCATCCAAGCTACCTGCCCACACCTCAGTCTGCACCCCGGTCGTTGAGGCAGGGGGTTGTGAGCCTCCAGCCTGCATGCTCTGAGTGGGCTGGCCAGCCATCCACCTATCAAGTACCTGCCTGTTCTCATCAAGCATTTCCTGGCCCCCAGCAGGCTTCGGTGGAGCAGTGGAGCAGCCAAGACCATGTCCAGCAGTCGTCCTACGTGGAAACCCACCTGGCCATTTTCATGGGTAACCATGGAGCCAATGAGAGATGTTGAGGTCCCTATGGCTCCTGGCAACACTGGCAGTCTCTTCAGTGCAGCTCCACATGGTCTCCACAACCCAGGTCCTCCGAGTCTAGGCTGCCTAGCGTTTCAGAGTCTCCATTCTCCAGTCCCATGGGGTCCCATTCTGTTCCTGCTGGGCCACAGCCTTCCCCAGTTCTGGCGCCACGAAAGCTCCC
Organism: Naso vlamingii; assembly: GCA_029822935.1. Taxonomy (NCBI): domain Eukaryota; kingdom Metazoa; phylum Chordata; class Actinopteri; order Acanthuriformes; family Acanthuridae; genus Naso; species Naso vlamingii. The sequence continues at coordinate 16,767,895 of JAPQLA010000003.1, read as the reverse complement.
AGTCCCAGAGCAGCAGCCACCTCCAGTTCCAGCTCTGCGTAAGTTCCCAGTCTCCAGGCAGCAGTTGCCACCAGTTCCTGCTCTATGGAAGGTCCCAGTTCCCAAGCCTCCGGTGCTCAGCGCCCCAGAGCCAGAGTCTTCATTGCCCAGCGGCACTGAGGTCCAGCTTCTCCCTGCTGCTCCACAACAAGAGCGTCCGGCCTGGTCCGACTCTGCAAGCCAGGTGCACTACTGGCTCTCTCAATTGCCCAGCTGCTTAGAGCCAACCCCTGAGCAGCATTGGTCTCCTGTTCCTGTCCCAGTTGCCCAGACCGAGCCCCTGCTGCCGGGGTTCCGATCTTGTAATTCAGTCTCCAGGTTCCAATCCAGTCGACCGAGACGGCTTGGATAATGATGCTGTTTCCTGTGTCTCTTCGCTCCTGGGTGTCTCATCTGTCTCTGACTCCAGTGAAAGTCCTGCAGTCCAAGCTCCTGAGTCCAGTCCTACAGTCCAGGTGCCGGACTCAGCTGCCGGTTGTTGTTCCAGCAGCCTGCCACGGTCTACAGCTGAATGTTATGTTGGCTGCCGTCCCTTGTCTACAGCCTCACTGGCGATCTCCTGCTGGGTCTGGCCCATGTCCCTTGCCCCCTCGACTCCGTCCCCTTTGCCAGGGGCCTGACCGGCCTTCTGACCTGCTCCGGCTGTCTAAGCAGCCGCCTGGCCGATCACCTGTCCCACTCTATTGGTCTAGGCATCCCCCTGAGCGTCCGCCAGAGCTGGACCATTTGTTTGGGTGTCCACCCGGGCATCCGCCTGACCTAACCTGCCCTGTTTTGGCCCTGGACACTTGGATAGTTGTTGGATCATTGTTTGCTGTCAGTTGTTTCATGGCTCTGTGCCACGTTTGCCTGAAGCTGAGTAAAAAACTTTTTGTTATTTTGAATCAAGTTGCCTGCCTTATGTGTCCTGCATTGGGTCCACACCTTGCTACACCGTGACAATTTCTTCTTTGAAAAACGACATCTCATTAAAGTTTTTATTTCAAGCTTTTATGTCCAAGAGTTTTGGGAGGTTGTGTGTAAAACTTATTATGATACATTCAACTATCAGGCAGGTTTCCTGGCAAAAGAAGTGTAATTTCATGACAAACTGTACACTAGTGGCTGTATCCTGTCACGGAAAAATGCATGTACAGGCATTATAATGTACAGTTTACACATGCATTTTATTATCTTGAGAAATGTATCTGTGTACAGCGACATAATATAATTACTCATGTACCGTGCTCTCCTGGATGGTTCCTGCTGATGCTGATAAATGATGCCCATGATAAATACGGGTATTATGCCCTATCAACATCTGTAGCCTCACTCCACCATATCAAACACCCCAACGCAGATAATAGATTTTCTTCTCACCCACACCAAGGTAATACTTCACTCCACTGACACCACGCCGAGTTTATCAGAGTCTAAGAGAGCTGCAGCCTTTTTATAAGGAGTTTTTGTACAACCGCACGAATGCATCACCTCTGTGCCCTCATTTTCGAGGCGCGTTCTCTTCATTTATGTGCTCAGAAACAAAACAAAATCGCTTATGCTCAGTTCACAGGATCCTAATTGTTCTGCTAGCAAACATCCCTGACAGCTGACCCTCTCTCTCTTAGTAGAGTGCTTATAAGGTTAAAAGCAGGTAAAATTGGCAGATGTTCCATTTAGAGTTTCCTTGCATGACAAATGAACATATTCTGAGAGAGACAGAAACATAAAACACAACCTGACCACATCTGCTAAGTGCAGTAACAACACCCTCACTATCCTCCCTACTGCTGCAGACCCCTAAAAATAGGTTTGTAGATGATGCCATATGCTGACTACTGCATTAGTGCATTAATTAAGTGTGCCTGGTGTGCTATACACATTAGAGCTTGTTGTTCCCCGTACTTCTGTCTTGTTATTTTCCTTCTCTGGTACGATTTTTCAGCGCACTGACAGTCCCACATTGTTGTCAGCACATACCCCAAAAATACATCAAAACATGCAGATTGTTCAGGACAGATCAGGTCATGACTTGTCTTAACAGTTCGCAAAAATCCTTAAACACTTTTTTATTCCATTAGAATGAGGGGTAAAGAGGGTTTAGATAGAATGTTTATTACAATACAAGTAATGAACAAGTTAGTTCCAGCTCCACAATCACATAAATAGGGCCCTATGAAATCCATTTAATTTTTTTCCAAAGTCCGTTTCACTTCTTCCCCCCTCAGATTCCGTTTTTTCCATATTAATTTATTTTAAATTTATCTTTTACGTATCTACACATTTCCAATCGACACTGCATTGACAGAATTTGCAAAACATCATCACTTGACACATAGGAGTTGTTCAGAAACTGCTTGGTTCTGTGATTTGGGTTAAGTGACAAGTTTGCTGGCATCTCAGGTAGCGGCTTTAACATGTTTGCATTGTTTGTGGAGTGTCTGAGAAGTGACGTATGGGTGGTCTCATGTATTAGTCCCCCCAGTTGTTCTCCCAAGATAAATGTTCCTCTTTCTCCCAAAAACAGAGCTTCAAAATTACAGTCAATTCCATGATATTCTGTGTTTAACAATAGATTCCATTTTCATTGGCCAATTCTGCAATTCCGTCTACCATTTTGCGACCGTGGAAATCGTAGGGCCCTACATAAATACGCTAGCAGCAGGTCAGCAGTATGTGATTTTTCTATGGTCAAATTATCTTAAACTATCTCTGGGTTAAAAAAAAAAAAAAAAAAAGTCTTGTCACTGATCTTTCTCCCAGAGATCTCTGGGTAAAATTAATCAAGATTTTAGGGATCAAAGACAGAAAGAATACTGAAGATAGGGAAAGACGGATCGAAGAAAACAAAGACTACAAGAGACTTTGAGCGAGCTTGGCTCTGATCTTACTTGTCAGAAACAACCACTCCAATCTTTTTCTGCGAGCAACACCTAAAGACCGCTCTCTCTCTTTCTCTCTCGTGCTTTCTCATTGTCCTTCAAGACCGGGCAACTTTCCCAAAGGGCGCTCTGCATTATCCACAAACTCTGCAGCCAACTAATTAATAATAGCAGGAGGCAGAAAGTGATTACTTAGCTTAACAAAAACTACAACCCTGATGTCACTCGGGGAAAAGAGACAAAATTCACAATCAGCTCGATACTTAAAGACACGATGTGTAAAAACTCACACTATCATCATGTTGTGCTCCAGATCTCATCTCTCTTTTATTAGACGAGATATGCTTTTGGGATAGTTGTCTCTGACTCTGCACACATGCAAACAGTGTTAAACAGGAGCTGGCGCTGATCTGAATGCCCAAGTGTTTTGTTTCTCAACCTGGAATAAAGCCAGCAGTAGGTGAAAGACTTCTAGCCATGGCAGTTAATTTGCATGAAACTCTGTATTTTGTTTTAGTGATATTTCAAATACCACCGAGACGATGAAATATGATCCAGAAAGGACGATTTGAGTCACATATCAACCAGCCGTTGGCTGCTGCCTTCAGTTAACAAACATAAGAGTCCTATCTACCATTTTATTTTTTACTCTATAAAAATACAAAAAGAATTTATCAAAAAATTGAATTATTCTTTTAAGCTTTAATGTTGTTACAGTGTCGGATACTTGTATTAAACAATGCCAAAGCGTTACATAATGATGTTTTACAGTGTTTTTTTAACAGTGTTTTTCCAGTGACATTAATGCGTGCTGGACTTCTTTATATGGGCATGCCAGCTCTTGCACCCACCGCTGTTCCTGCCCCCTCTCCCGCTCTGCTCAGACACTGTTGCACTCTGCTTCATAGATTACTGTCAGGACTTTGTTAGATAGGGCTCCGATATTTTTTTCCCCCCGGGTAAGGACAGGCAACTTTGTTAAATTTTCCTAAGTAGGCGAGCACCAGACAGAAGTTGATAGTGTTCCTGTTTCTTGTGGATTTATTCCATGTGGATTTATTTGCCTCCTCAGCATGAACGTTGCTTTGTCCTGTCGGAGAGTGAGGAGCACGAGCTGTAAGTAACATTTTATCAGTGTCCTAGCTGTGTTTATTTTGTGTCAATAAAGGAATTGTAAGTACATTGGAGTGCAGAGGGCCACCGCAGGAGGGAAAGAAGGGGAGTAACCGGCACAGAACGTTTTGAGAGAATGCAGAAAATACAAAGAGGACAGAGGGCCCGAGTCAGTTTTCTGAAGATCTACAAACTTCATTGTTTGGCCAGTTGTCTCTAGCTGCTCTGTAGGAGTCCAAAATCAAAATGAAAGACCCGAAAATGAGTATAATATGGCCTCATTAAAGCACACATGACATCAGTTTTCTTTGCTATAATGTAAAATAATGCAAAAGTAGGGAACATACACTATGAAGCATAGAAACAGTTGATAGAAAGCCATTGGTTGTAGGTGACTGGTGTTTAACCTTCTAATAATGTGTGAATTAACTGTGACAAGCAGAACAAAATGCCCTGGCATCCAAATTAAAGTCACACAGAGACTTGGCACCAAAGTCCAAGCACAGTACACATGTGTTGGCACCAAATGGCAGCCTGTGGTCCAACAGTCCCCACTGGTGGCTTTGACAAGGTCTCAGGTTGCATGGTGACAGAAGAGCTGCTCAGTGAAAACACAAGCTTGCATGCAGAGAGCGTAGGAGGAAGGGATAGGAAGACAACAAGAGATACAAGGTAGAAAAGCACGGATACAGACAGAGAAACAGCAAGTCATGTGACAGGAAGAGAGCCTCACCAACTTGATCACAGACAGTGGGAACAGAGGGAGTGGGAGTGATGGATGAGTTGGTGCAAGAGGCAGCTGAAGTAGAGGAAGAAGAGTGCCAAAGTGTTCGTCATCCAGCGTCTGTCTATTTCCTGACCTCATGCAGGTTATTAGGTCATTGTAGGTTTATTTAGACTGCATAGAAACCCATAATTACTAACTCGTTACACAGATAAAAGCTCCTTTTACAACCTCGATTGGGCATTGGCATTGACAGCCAAACAAGCTAGCAGGTGAATCTTTTCCACATAAATAGCAACACTGAGACAGAGCCACACAGTTCAACTTATCTCAAACTCTTGATGGATCCAATTAAAGTGAACCAGAGATCTCTCTTTGTCTGGTCTGACTCGGTAATAATATACCTCCTCTGTGGAACGACACATTGAGAGAGATATTGGCATTGTCAGCTGTGTTATTGAAACTGAGTTCACAGAAAACACACTGAGGATGTTGCTATGGGGTTTTTTTTGTCAAAAACATAATGATGTTGTTTAGATGTGGCCATGTGTTCTGAAAGAGCTCTTTTCCTCTTTTCTTTCCTGCCGCAGAAGAATGAAAGGAAATGTTCTCACTGGGAAATGCGAGGTCTTGTGAGTTGGACTGAACACATCCAGTTTATTGTGCTCCAAGGAGAAAGGCTGAACAAAGACGGCGTACTTGAACAGAACTGAAGTAACCCAAAATGACAATACGTTTTGCATGCTTAAAAGCTTTAAGCGCCATTTAGTTTGCTAATTAAGCGAGAGAGCACAGGCACAGATTTGTAAAAGCACAAGTGGGTTTGGGCAAAAGAGAGGTCAGAGGTGTGAGCATCAATGGATGATTTGAAGAAGAGAAACTAACTACATTCAAAGGGTACTTATGCTTGTAATGATCAAAGCTGTATCCCTCGAGCACAAATTTAAACAGAGCAGAGCTTCACCTGTTTAATTTGACCAGGAAGTGAAGGATTTTCCTGTTACACCATTCCTTCTACTTTCAAAATAACAGATAGGACAGTTATACTTTCCCATACATGTGTCCATGTGCAGCTTCAGTTAAACATTGTAGGAGAGCTTGTTGTCACAGTCATTCATCATGTCATTGTTGTCACTGCTGACATGTAAACTGACACCTGACCCTGTCACTGGGTGGGAATCGAAAACTGGTTCTAGTTGAGAACCAGTTGCTAATTCTTCAATCCATCAGAATCATTTCCCTCCAAAGTTATCAGTTTCTCTTAATGACGCTGGCATGCTTTTGTGTGTTAGTTCAATGTTTAAAAAAATCATATGTCATTACATGTTTATCCTATTGTAAAGTAACGATTTGCATCAGCGTGGCAAAGAAAAAAAAAGGTCAAAAGCTTCATTTCATAAAGAAAGATGACAAAAGCGCTACTTGTTTATTTTCTACTTTATATCCTTTCAATAAAAGGAGCATTTTATTTCAACATGTTAACATGTAAGGCAGAAATTTTACTGTGTTCAGATAATTCAGATAAAGACACTGTGTTGCTAGTAAAAACCCATGTAGGCCTCCTCAATTGATCAGGAATGGATAAGGGAATTGCTAAAGAACTGGTGATGACATTGATATTGATAAAATCTCATCAATTCCCATCCCTGCCTGTCAAAACTCCATACTGCCCACACCACTCGTGGTCATTTCTACGTATGTACAAAAGCGGCGCTCCAAATGGAGTTAGGATGCATGAAGCAGCCTTCATGAGCAAACAAACAAACAAGTTAGACGCAAATATGCATGTCTCCAAACCAGAAATCATAATAGCAAATGTAGAAGACCTCAGTAAGTAGGCCATGCTGTTAATCTTTGAATTTCCTCCCAACACACACATAAACACACACACACACGCACACGCAGACACACTCAAACACAAGCACCTTGGTCCCTCAGACGGTGCTATTGGAGTCTTTAATCAAGACTAATGTAGAATGTCCCAAACGTCCACCATTAATCATTTGAAGCTGGCCAACTGTGCCACTGATCAATGTTATACGTCGAAGGAGCCACTGCTGGCACACGTCTGCCTGTCGGTCCAACCCTGTTTGCACCGTACAACACGTCAAGTCTCAAATATTGTACATGACAGGACCATTCGCCTTGTTAGGACCAAAAAAGAAACATGGGAAAACATTTTCTCCTTTTTAACCACCACTTATTTTAAATGAGTGATCCGTGAAAAACAACACTGCCTTTGCAGTGATCATATTGTTATTCACTTTTTGAATAGATAGCACCACCTTCATCATTGAGAGCTACACGCTGCCACCACTGTTATAGCTTTAAGTACATCCCACTTTTCAAACAGCAGCTCACTCAGTACAAATTGGCATGTGGGACAAAGGAGTTGGAATAAAATTGCACAGAAGTCTTTTACAATTTAAATCAGGCAGAGGGCCAGTCGAAGTCGTGTCCCACAGTGCTGCTTCGGTGCAGAGCTGACAAAAAATCTAAACTAACAAAAAGAGGGGGGAAAAAAAACCCACATTCAAACAGAGCAGACTTTTTTTTAACATTGACATTTAAAAACATCTTGAACTTTGGTTTGCAGGGTCCTCTTTTGAAAACTCTGATACTATTTTGATGATTTTGCAAACGTGACACAAAACTAAAAATTCTGTTAAATGCAAAGACAGCAAACTTACTGCCTGTGCTGTAAGGACAAAAAGGAAGTGGCAATCACCTCCCCTGCAGGAAAAATCCTGTCCAAATGTAGGGGTTTGTGCAATGAACACAAAATTTACAAGGCATACAAAAACAAAGCCACTCAAATACACAGTGGAACTGCATCTAGTCTTGCTGTATGCCTGCCTCCTGTGGCAACATTCTGCTCGCACAGACACCAACAGTGGACCCACTGATTTCTCTCCTCAGTAGATCTACACTTGTCTCGCTGTAGCCAAGTTTTTCTGGGACAGGGCCAAGCAGCCAACAAACAGCAGTTTATTAATTGGATCTAGCGTGTTTATATTGGTGAGGACTAAGATCATTTCGCACTGGCCTTGGAACAGGTGTGCTCTGCCACGGTGCCAAATTTGCAAACGGCTCCGACTCAGCAGATTCGAGCACAAAAAGGATGAGCCTCCACAGAAAAACCCGCCATAAATCAGCAAAAAGAGGTGCCACTTACTGAGCTCTTGCATTCAGATCTACTCACATAATGTTTTTTGTTCTTTTTGCTTTAATTATGCAATTTTAAACCTCTGAAGGTTAAATGTTTTCAGCACGTTTCTCTTAAAGTAGCATTTAAGTTAAATACAAGCCCAGTTGATAAGTTTGCAGCCTATGGTAGAGAGAGATGAGTTGAACAGCTCCTATTATGCACATACAGTTAATATCTTTGAGTGATTAAAGATAAGGTTTTAAGTTTTACCTTTTACATTCTGTATAATCAGTCAAATACTTGCATCGCATGTGCATGCAACAGAAACATGTTTCTGTCGCTGAGCTGAGCAAACATTAAAAGCTCTTTTTAGCCATTACATCAAGTAGGAAACTCTGGATATGTTGACACAATTTGATACATGTGCACTGTTGATTTAAATCCAGAAATGTTATGACTGGGACTAAAATTATGGATTATATCTCTGCTGTTCAAAACCTCAAAAATACTTGACTTATTTGATGATAATCTTGATTTATACAGATGAGACCCTGCTGCTGTAGGAACATCCTCGGCCTGGGCAATAAATCGATACTGTATCGTGACATGGAACAAAATATGGCGACAGATTTTGGATTTGTTGTATTGTGATAAGGTGTAAATGTTCTCTTACCCTGGTTGAAAAGTCTTCATCACAGTAGTGATGTGATTTTCTGAACTTAACAGACTGTTCTCATCGTTCTTTTTATGAACCCTTTATCCACATTACTGATTATTTGTCAAAAAATATCATTGGGTTTATATTTTGTGAAATCACCAAGAGTCATCCTTACAATACTGTCTCAGTATTGAGGTATTTGGCCAAAAATATTGTGATATTTACTCATTTTATCACCTTAGCCACTCCCACCCCTTAGAGTGCACAACAGTTACAACCTATGTGAT
>JAPQLA010000003.1:16743552-16758965 GCA_029822935.1 Naso vlamingii | reverse complement strand
TATGTGATCAATAATTAGCAATATTGACCGATATGAAACTTCACTGTCATGATAGGTTTTTCAGCTGTATTGCCCAGGCCTAGAACATCCCATGATACTTAAGTTCAGTACCTAATCAAGACATTTCTTCAAGCATCAAAACCAGTAAGATGTGACCGCCACGTCCCCCGCTGAGCTCTATTAAAATGCAAACCTATTCCATGCAGCCCTGCGGCATTAACCATGAACTGTATAGGGGCATGAAAGACGCAGCTATGAGGAAAATGAAGATATCCACACTGACAGCATGCGTCAGCAAGTGAAGCCAGAAGGGCAGCTTAGGGTGAATAATAAGAAATTTGCATACAACACCTCTGCTGCTATTATGAAAGCTGCCTTTTAACATCAACAGTTCTTGTTGCTGGAAAAGAAAAACTGATGTTCAAAACATGAAAAGAACCATTTTCTGAAAGCCAGATGCCAAAGAAATATGTCTTTAAATGATTTAAAAACATCTTCAAAGCGTCTCTGCATCCGCAGCATTTTCCTGCTTCGTGGCCTCATCTGTCCTTCTGCCCCAGATTGACAATTACAGCCCCGACAGCACCGACACAGACAGAGGTCAGAGACCACCTGTTCTCAGTTGGCTGAACTGGTGCAGTGATATCAGAGGACACATCTGGCCTGACAGGGAACGGGCCGGATGGGAATGGCAGCGTGCTCGCGGGCCTCAGGCTGGTGACAGATGACTCACAGCTGATGCCGAGGTCCTCGGGGTCACGTGGAGAACGGGGAATGGAAGGGTCGGTCAGGACATTGTTCTTCTAGGGAGTGTGTAATTTCAGGTCAGGAACATTAAATGTGCAGAGTTTTTTAGTGTTTTGGCGAGTAATAAGAACTGTGCTGGACACCTTGAGTTATAGGCGGAGGGGATGAGATGGAGGAGCAGTGAGTTTTTAGTTTATCACCTTACATTGTAGACAGTCTCTTGAACTAACTCCTCTAAATCTCTCTGACAGTGGTTTTATTTGTTGGCTTTTATATATCTGATGCACAATATTAATAGTTTTATGTCTCAACATCAACAGCAGTAGTTGTTTTTGTCATAGTTGAAGGGGGAAGCATGCAGACCCAGATCACAGACAGCAGGCAGGCTCAAGAGCAAAACACGCTATGTGAATAACAGAAAGAGGCTCAAACAAACAAAGCATCTCAACAAAGAACTATACTTAAATCCAAACTAAATATTAAGGGCACTGGAGAAGCTCAGCTGAGGGAAACAATAAGACTGATAAGGAAAGGAGAGACCGGCTGGTGAATGTTGAGAACAGGTTTGTGCCAGTGAGACTTATGCAGGGCAGGTGTGGAGGGAAGGTGTTTAAAAAAAACAGGAGAACAGAAGTGAAATGTAAATAGGGCTGGGTATCGAACGTCAATACTTTTATGGTACCGACCAAACTGCCTCAATACTATTGTGTATCAAAAAATGTCAGGTATCAAAATTTGGTGATGGAATGACAAAGGAGTTGATCTCACCAGCATCACTGAGCCAATACACATGCAGCATGCCTGCTGTGCCAACATCTAATAATACCGTTGAATGGCTGTACTCTTGTGTTTTGCAGTAAAAACACCAGATTTCACCCAGAGACAGAGCCGACCATCGGTATGTGTAATGTCATGTTTGTTAAAACAGATCAGATAAAACTCGTATCGAAAAAGTATCGTTCAAGAACCGGTATCGAAGTCAGCGTATTAGTATTGTTACTGGTATTGAATTTTTCTAACAATACCCTGCCCTACATGTAAATCAAACACCAAAAAGCCAGAAAACACTAAGACAAAACAAGATTAAGACTTTTTTTTTTTTTCGGTAAACTTCCACTGAGGTTCAGCAGTAAAAAAAAGAAGAAGCAGGACGAAGTCTCAGCCGTGCAATTCGTGTTTGTTCTAGAGTTACAAGTGATGAGGTCGAATCAGTTGCGGACCAAGTCCATCACTCCAGCGTCAATATCTGTATCCCAGAGCTGCAGGATAAAATATTATGTCTCCACTTTCTCTGAAAAAGAAACCCTGGCAGAGACAAGACCTGAGACAGCGATGTCATTCCAGTGAAATTGTAAATTTCCCCAGACATGCAGCCTGGCCTTTACACACTTTTCTCCTGGCTTTACAGCAATCTTTCCTCTCTGTATGAAAGGGTTTGTTTATGTATCTACATATTTATGAACTCCAAATGATCCCCAGCTCTCCTTTCACAGTTCACTGTGTTATTTTCCACAGCATGGAAGGGAGTGGAGTGATGAGCGGAGAGGGAAAGCAAATGAGGGGAGGACAAGCATGTCCTCAGAGCTCTCGTCTGCCTTTTTCTTTATCAGCTTTCATCTCTCAGCCCTTCACAGAGACTTCGCCATAAAAGAGTCCAATCACAAGGGGACATATTATTTTCTCCTTCTTTGAAAACATTAGATCATTTCTCAGACCCATGCATCTTCTCCTGCTCTTGCATATGTAACTCCTGCCAGCCATAGCCTGCGGCATGAGTTTACCTGTTGGCTGTGATTAACATAATAAATATCAAGTTTCCTCTGTCCCACTGAGTGTGGAAAGAGACCTAAAATGAATCAGAGAACTCACTCATTTTTTTCCAGCAACAGGATCAGCTGTTCACCTTCTGCACGTACCAGCAGCTGCAGTGACGCAGGATAATTCTGAAACACAAAAAGATGACAAGAGTGTTGAGGTGGTACCCGGATTTCACCCATCCTGCCTGTGGATCAGGATTTGTGTGAAGCTTCGCTTTACTTTGACACACAGGCAGGATGTGGCAAGCCACAATAGTATCAGAGGAACAGGAAGAAAGCATCCACATCCTTCACTTCCCACGTCTGTGCATGACTCAACAGCTGGTACATAGGATGAGTTTCACAACCTGTTAGTCAGCTTAAGTTTTCTATCAAAATAGTCTCTCTAAAGTAGCGCTGTGCAATAAATTGATTTTAAATCTTAATTCAAATTAATTTGTTGGGACAATGTTAAAAAAACGATGATCATGAAAATCGATTTTCCCTTTAACCAGGGTAAATACGGTAGCATACGGCTCTCTCTCAGCTCTGGGTTCTTAATTTTTTATAAGAAAACTTTGGTCAAAGTTGAGCTTGCCCTTTATTAATCCCAAATTGGAGGATTTATCTATTATTGATCAAACTTTTATTTAAAAGAAAGCTTTAGCTTGGTTAAAGCTAGCTTGCATTTTTTTCCCACTAGGGGAAACCATGTTTGTTTGAAATAAAACAAGGTATTCAAAATAATTTCTTTGTCTTTTATTGTTAAAAAAAAAGGATTAGAATTGAAAATCAAATGTGTTATGAAAAAGAGAAGAAGAGCTTTAGGCCACATCGCCCAGCCCTACTTTAAAGTTTTCATCCTTATGATTTTCATTAAGTCATTTTCTCTGTCATAGCCACTCTGTAGTAGCAGTAGTTTTCGCAGCAGTAGTTAGTGGCAGAGTTCATATTGCCTCCCTCCTGTTGACATCAGCCTAACTGTTTACTGTTTACTACATCAAACCGATTTTGAATTTTTGCTGATGCATACGGAACATCTTCTTTTCTTTGGCAGATATATTCTGTTTTTGCGCAGGAACAATCGTGACGACTCTGTGATTTGTGTTTTTCAGTGCTGTTGATTTATAGCTGCAAGAACAAAGAAAATGAAGGTGATGCTTAAAATTTCAACCTTTTAGAGAACCGAATCATCATAGTGACAAGTTAGCAGAAGAGAATCAGAGTGTATTCATGCCTGAGGCCAATGGTGGCTTCGGACCATTCTTACATGAAACACAAGTCAAATGACAAGACAGACATTCCTGTGAGTGAGAAACAGAAAAAAAAGCTGCCTTAACATTTAGATGTTTGGTATACTGTGACATTTTTTAGGTCTGATACCTTCAGGGCCAGCCGGTCTGCAGCTCTGTCAGAGAGTCAGCATGTATTTGAGTGTTAGTGCGGCTGCAAGTATGTGAGTGGACTTTGATGTCACTTCAAGTAATGAGTATGCTATGCTTTAGAGCTGCATGATAACACTACTGGCAAAATGAGCAGCTAAATACTTAAATGTGTTATCTGGGAAGGTTTAAGTCTGAATGCAACGCTGCCCTAGAAGGTCAGTTAATTTGGGGAGGTCAGCATAAAGATAGCCTTCTGCAAAACCAACGAATCTCCTCAACAAAAAATGCCTGGTATACTGTGTACCTGATGTAGTTAAAAAACTATGTTTAATTACCTTCATCCATGCCTGAGGAAGATGTTGGTTATACGCAGTTCATGTATTTAACATCACTGCCCTCCTCCTATTGATGCTGAGAGATGCATTCAGCTAGAAAAAATTACATGGCGACTTCCCTGCACCAGGAAAAAATGTTTGACTGCTCAGGGAGTTCCACACCTACGCATTTCCCCGCTCTGGAAAAAATTCCTTCAGTTGTGATGGGGGGGGTTGCCTAATTTCAAACATTTTATTTTCCAGGTCTAGTAGGTGGGAGAGATTGGTTTTCTCTGTCTCAGAACACGAGTCTGGAGAAACCAGAGAGGGCAGCTTGACAGTGCAAATGCATGTGAGCATCCTGTAACTCTTGCATGGATCTTACGGAGCAGGAAAGAACACGATCTACAGGGTGTTACAAGACTCTCTCACACTGTTGAATCGTTCTTACTGTGTCAGGTTTGTGTACTGCTGACTTGTTAAATGGTTGAAAGTTTGAGGGCAACCTCATACTCAGCAAACAAGAGACCATATGTAAAACAAAGGACAGGGAGTGACCGAGGAGTGAAACCACAACAGGATAAACAGAGCTGAGGACGGGACTTTCTGGAGAAGAAAACCAAGCAAGCAGGAAAACAGGCAACAAGGGAGGGATCATACGGTAGGTCAAACAAAGAGCCAGACATCTGGACTTGGCTGAGCCCATGGAAGCCAGACTACTAGCGTTAAGCTTGTGCTGCTGAGTGGGCTTGTGAGTATTTACCCCGGCCTTGAGCTGGCTGAGGGGTCTGCGCTCCTTGCCCTTCAGCAGCAGGGGTACGGTGGTCCCATGGTGCTCTGGTTTGGTTGCCTCCCCTTGCTGTTTAGGCTTGTCTGGACTACTTCCTGCAAAGAAAGATCATCAGGACAGATTAAAGACTTCAATGATTACATTTATCACCACACTACAAACACTGAAGATGATAATGTGCTGGATAATGTTAAAACTCTCAGCCAGACAAAAGGGTCAGTGATATAGGTTAAAGCAGCTCTGTAATATCCTCAATAATTTTAGCATACCCAAAATACTTCAGACAGAAAAAAAGTCTGCAACACAGACAAGGAAGCCTGAGAGAAGATGTTTTGTCCTGCAAAAAGAGCACAGCCACAGACAGAGCATCAATAATAAATGCACCCACACAGTTTAGGAGGAACGCGGCCTTTACGGCATCTCCAGACAAGAATGAAGTGGGATTAAACTGTCCTCCTCTTAAACTTCATATAGGTCAAACTGACATGCAGCCTGCTGCTCTTCTCCTCCGTTCCACTTTATCACTTTAACATATTATTTCCTCCTTTTTTAAACTCTTACTGAAGTGAAATCAGCAGAGTTAGTAGCCAATGTTGCTGATGATGACCTCTTAAAAGACACTGGGGAGGCAAACAGATTGTATATACAGTGCAGGATGAAATATAATAAAGCGGATCAGTAGCTTCAAGCAGAATGTGGGAATCACAGGCACAATTCCCACTGCTTTCTCAGTGTCTCTTGTAGCTCTCCTCCTTTTTCTCCCACAGACGACTGAGCCCGTCCCTAATGCTCCCACGGCCTCACCGAGCATGTCTGTGGTGTAGCAGGCCCAGCAGGCTTCCTGTGAAGCCAAATAAATGTTACAAACCCAGAGAGGAGCTGTGGAGACGGAGCAGAGAGGTTGTTTGAGGTTTCACACTCCTGCTATCACTAAAGGAAGACAGAGGGCATGCTGCGTCTCTGTTTACTGTAGATCTGTGGTCTGGGCCTGTTACCTAATCCCTTGAGATTTGCATGTGAAGGAGCTGTTTGTCTGCATGTGCATTTGAAGCATCACGAAGGGTACAACAAGAGTTCAGTAGAACACTGAGCAGTGATACTACAGTCTGACATACTTCGTTTGCTCCTCCTCTGCCTCTCTTCCCAGCAGTGGATGTCTTCATTTTCAAGGGCTCAGGCTCTTAAAACTCTGACGTTTCTTTTCTTTGAAGGGGAATTCGATGACTCTTGCAACACCACAACTGCATTTCTTCCAACTTCAAACAGTCTGTGACGGCAGTTGCCCTGTGCTCTCACTGTGGCCCAGACTCAACATTTATCCACAGCGGTTAATAAGCTAACAAGCCCATGAAAGAGCCCTCCTTTATTTGATGGGGTATTTGAACATGTGCTGATGGTAGTTTGTTGGTTTTAGTGGTGCATGAAAACCATATTAGACAGAAGGAGCAGCACGACTGAGACCACAGGCTGCGGCTGGAGCGCCATTAAAAAGCAGCTATAAAAGGAAAGTCAAGCACAAGTCCTGCAAATAAAAGGCTTTAACACTTCCACTGGTGTCCTTTGCAAATTCACTTAGATCTTTCAGACACTGGATGAGTTTGTGTTAATTAAATACCAATACAAAGAGGAAGCTAAAGCATGGGTATGTTTGAAACAAACTAGTTCGTACAACATCAGACTGCATCTGAGGGCAAAAGTGTTTATTGTTGTTCTGAACAGTCGCATTCAAAAAGGGGAACAAATAGCCCGCTGTCATCGAGACACAATAAATTGCACAATTTTGGACCATCTTTTCACAAAGGCTTTCATGGCGCTGCACTGTTTGTTCGCACAAAAAATGATCAAAGTAGTTGTGTAAGAATAAAAAGGAAAACTGGAGAGAGAACTTCAATCTCTATCTTCTTTTTTTTTTTTTACTTCTGCACACTTGCAGCATGACTTGGGCTTGTTTGGTAGATTGTTAGTTTTAGAAACCAGCAGGTTTGGGATTTCAGATACTATTCAGCAGTACACTTGTGCGATATCTTGTCCCCCCAAATATCACAATAGACAATATTATCGTCTAGTCATCACCTGCTTTCTGCAAAGTTGACATATGGCCTCATTCGAATCCTTTGGCTCCCCATTTTCTCCGGCTTTAAACCCCTAACGTTGCCAAACTGGTGAGCTGGCACTCTTTTTCAAAACTAAGTCCTCCATGTTTGTACACTAAAGAGCTGCATGCTGCCAACATCATGCCAATTAACCTTGGAAACTAAATTAAAAACTCACGTTGCCTCCGCTGCCACAGCTGTTTGATATTGTAAAAATTTTGCAAATAACAGCAAATATTGTGATATTCAGTGATATCCAATACTGGTCAAAGCCTGTTCAACAGACCAACAAGCACTTTGTTTGAAGCAAACTGATCCTTTCAGTGACTATGTTTACATGAGCTGCAACAATCCTACTACTGACCTTATTCTAGATAAGACAATAATTTGATTAAGGTGTTTCCATGAGTTGCTTATAGAATATTCCACCCTTATTCCCATTTACATGTTACAGTCTGATTAATGACTCAGGAGGCGCACGCCCAGCTCACATCATTTGTCCGATATTCTCGTGGGATTTGACCTGAAACCGGAAGCCGAACAACAACACAACAGTTCAACATGTTGCTACTGTTTCACTTTGAATTTTTATTTTCTAATTTTCCAAAAACTTCATGATATCCATTTCTCTCAAAATATCTAACATGGTGTTAGTTTCTGCTTCACCCCAGAAATGTTGGGACTGTTGGCAGTTTGACTGCCGTAAACTATGTGTCACTGTCGCAAAACCCTGTGAAAATGCTGATAGGACGGCAAAGCATGATTAAGGTGAATACATGTGTACAATAACGTGACTAAACAGGATTACTCCACGTGTCTTAATTCAATTATTGCTTACTCCGACTATGACCTTATTCAGAGTGAGGTAATCAGGAAATGCTGTTTACATGGCAGTGTCTTATTCAGAGTATTGTCTTAATTAGGTCAATATCTGAACATTGGTGTCCATGTAAACATAGTGAGTGTGTGAATTTATGCGCATGCAGAGAGCCGAATGCTGCGTGCGAGTTTGTCAAGGTTTTTGTGTTGACCAGGCCTCAGTACAAGCCGGATAAGGATTAAAGTTTATATTGCAGCATCCGTCACTGCTTCCCAAAAAGAAGCATTCCCTCCACACAGCAAAGAAATGTGACATTCACCATCATTCTTATGGGCTTTATCCTCTTTGGGAACCTTTGAAATTCAAACCTAAACTGGGCTAATCTCGTATGTTTCTGGAGAGTATCTTGATTGCTGAGCCAATCACAGTTGTATTCCCCATATTGGACACGAGGGAAAATCAGCTGCGGGTCATACATCTGAAAAACACAAGCGTGCTTAGCAGCCAAGAACAGCTTTCCCTCCACTCTCTCTTTAAATAGCCTCAAAGAGCAGACCTCTTTTAAAGCTAACTCCAGTTTGATGATCTAACAGGGATTTCTGCTGTTTTAGCATTCCAGCCGGAGCATGAGCGCAATGCTAATTAACTGGTAGGTAATGTGAATTCAAAGAGAGGCTGATGTCCACTTTACTCAGCAGGGAGGTGACACAGGCAACAACACAAACAAACAAAACGAGCCACAATAACTTCAGAAGATGCTGATGGACTCGGGAGAGAAATTAAACTCATTCTGAACACTTAGCATGTTACCTGCTGCATCACACACATTTCCTGATGACTTTCATGTTTATTTTTACATTCAGTTTGTCTTTTTTTGCTGCGGCCAGACCAGCAGCTCTATATGTCGCTCTCAGTTGGTCGGCCACAGTTTTCACCCTAGGAGACTGAAATTTGCCATGTGCAAAGGTGTGTGTCTGTGCTCATGTCAATTGGCTAAAAGGGGATGTGGTAATGAGAGTGGCCTATTGCAAATAGGTGCTTAATTTCTAAACCAAACTTTGCATGGCCAAACTTTGTAGAAAAACACACACAAACACACTTTCATTGGTAATGGCTTGCCACGCCCCTACACTTTAGCGCCGCTTTATTACAGACAGTAATTCTCATTTGTTCATTTTCTTTCTTTCCAAATTTACAGTAAAAAAAGAATTTAACACCAAAACAGGTTCACAGTATTTTGCATCCCAACATTTTTTGCTGCTGGTCACAGCTACTGTGAACTCATGCTTGTTAAAGAGAGGGATGCATATGCTGTGAAGACGAAGCAGCTATCTTTGTATGAATAATAAAAAAATGCACATGAGCAGCACTATCTGCCTTCCCTTTAGTCTGTAGCTAGAACAGAGCACACTGCTTTTCATTCACAGCTAATACGGCGTCTGCTCCATCAGCACTGCTAACGTGGAGTCCCTCTGAGATGAACAGGAGAATAAACAATGTGAGGAAGGTTAAAACAGGAGGATGAAGGACGAGGTAATCTATGGGCAAGGTGTTGAGGGAGTACAAGAGAGAGCGAATGTCACAGTGGGACCTAAGAGACCTCCTGCAATTTTACTAGCCTAAAATAACATTAGCACACAAACCATGTCCAACATAGAATGAACTTCAGGTTCAGGATCATGGGAGTAAAAACATGACCTCGGAAACAAGGATGGGATGAAACGCCCCACAATGGCTGCTCCATGGACTAAACAACTGTTTTCTCAATTAATCCCTTGGCTAATAAAATATTTTTAAAAAATGTGAAAGGTGTCCATCACATTTTCCTGAAGCCCCAGCAGATGTATTCAGAAATGTTTAGTCTAAAATGTTAAAAAACCAAAAGGTATTGAGTCGGCTACAATAGGGGAAAGAAAACCAGAAAATATTCAAAACCCAGAACCATCAATTGTTTTTATTTTTTATTTTTATTTATTAATCTGGGCATTTTTGGTTGAACGAAGAAATAAGTTTTCCATTAGCCGTTTGTGAAATGTGAAAAGCAGAGTGACAAAAGGCAAAGTGATCGAGGCTGTTGATGCTACTACAAAAGTGTGAAGTGCTACAAACTGGATCTTTTATGTCTCAAACTGTCTTAGAGAAAAAGACCTGGTCTCACCATTTTGACTGAGATCAAATATAATAGCGAGGAAACACGATGTGGGTTGGAGACGTGGCTTTTTAGTTATTTTTGATCAAAGGAGAAAAACCCTGATGATGGATTCGATAATTGCTAAGATTTAATGTTCAATTTCTGCAGGTAGCTGTAAAACACGCCTCCAACAAAAGCCTGTGATGTGTCTGTGAATGCCCTCAAAAGAGAAATTTAACAGTGACTCACTGAGGAGCCTCTTAATGCAAATAAAGATGATGGTTTGCAGTTACACACAAGGACGAAGGTCGTTAAAAAAAGGTCTTCTTCCAACATTGTGCAAAGCAGCACACAGCAAAGCTGAATTAAACTCTAAACATCTGATCCTCCAGGAGTGCCTACTTTATTGATCATACATATTGATCATAAAATGGCTGAGTATTGAGTCACGCTGAAACCACTGCATGGTATCTTTCTAAGGATCAGTAGTGAGGGTTGTATTTCATAAGTTACATCACATGGTAACTTTTATGCTGTTGAATGTACTGGTGACGCAAAGACTTTTTTCCACACAGTCACAGGAGTTTCTCATGGCACAAGAATCTAAGAAAGCAGGAAATGAGAGAAAATCAAGTGCAAAAAATGGTGCTTACAGCTCTGATTCACAGAAGATTTTATTGGCTTTGCTGTTTTCTGACTTCTGCCTCAGTTGCTCCAGGTTCTGCTTTGTCTTACACAACATATCTAAGTATGAAAAGATGCTAAAATGTTTTCATCTTTTAGGTCACAGTGAAACAAAGAAGCTATTCAAACACATAAGTGGAGCTTTCTGTATACATCCAATTACTGATCCTGTATGAAAACACCACTGACCTAAATACAGCAACGGATGCTACACCTACAATGTGCCCTCGGAAATAAAGAGCTGTTAACAAAGAGAATGGTGAATGAGGCTGCTTTGAAACAGGGCGGCTCCTGACTGTCTTAATAGAGTCGTTCCTGGAAAAAAAAGTCATCTAACTGCTCCAGCAGCGTCAATTAGACCTTGATATTTGTAGCTGCTCTGACATTTATTGAATTAACAGGCAGACAGACCGATACAAACATAATCTTTAGGAGTTTCTGTGATTACAGACTGTTACAGTGTGAAGCTCTGCATTATAATGCAGCCTGGACTTCTTTCCATAACAAACACTCTCTCTTCCAGCACATCAAACAGAGCAGTTTGCAATTCCTTCTGTTACGGGCCCTGTGTCTGACAAAGCTCATCTTAAATGTGATGTCTGTAGACTCATAAAATGCTAAAGTAGACAGCATTGTTTAAATTAGAGGAGAACAGCTGTAGATCTTTACAGTGTTTGCTACTTTACTGCCCTGAGCCTGTGTTCGAAGCTGGAAGCAACTTAAAAAAAAAAAGATAAAGTAAGTCATCCAGTGAAACATATTTACGGCCGTTTTTTCTCTGCAGAGAGTAAATGTACAGATGCATTTTTCATCTCTGTGTTTCATCTTGAGCAGCATAATGAATTGGCTAGCTTACAACATAGTTCACGTTTTCCAGCAATAACAAGGAAATTACGGTATATTCAACAAGACACAGGCCAGAGCTGCAGCTTCCCGGCAAGTGAACTGTTCAAAGACAAACTGTGAAAGCCCTCTCCTAAAAAATGGTTTTACATTTTTAGGAGATTTATGTAAAGACGGCATTATGAGGCAAAAGTCTGACATTACATTTTGCCTCAGACCATGTCAACCAGAGCTTTTATGGGTGGAAAAAACAAGCATTTAATTGTTGCTTTTTTTTAAATCACAAAAACAACCCTAATGAGCAATACTGTTAACAAAACGTTTAAAGTCAAGCCTGCAGCTCTGTGAGGCTCCAACACAGCGGTGCTTCGAGCTAATTACTAACATCAGTCATTGCTCAGTGTTTACTTGTCACTGTTTACTGTTTTATCCATTAACAGAAAATATCAACATATTTGGGTTACTGTGATATCATGTTTACAAGATACAATAATATCATGGAAAGAAAACAGTCCTTTAAAACTCTTTTCATTCTCTTTTTTTCCATAGTACAGTAGCTGGTGTCAATGCACCTTCATGCTATTTGCCACCCATCATTTGGAAAAATGTATAAGTTGTCCTTTTGGTGCACACTGGTACAGCTACAGACTCTTCACACCTCCCTACACTTGAGTTTTTGGTGTAATTCTTGTGTCAAAAGAGACGTGAAACAATTAAGTTGAATTGGATGAGCCGGATTGATGGCTTTAAAAAAAAAAAAAAAAAATTAAGCTATCTTAATAATGTACTTACAGCAAGTTCTTTAGGTCAAGCTTATTATGTAGTGACGGAATGTGACACCCCTACAACATATGTTACGATTGTTTATGAACTGGAAATGATGTTTGATGTCAGTTACCTCCTTAAGATTTTTTGTACCATCTAATTCATTCCATTATTTTCCAGCTAACAAAGCTCCACCATTTCCTTTTACTTTTTACTATGTTTACCATCTTAGTTTAGCATGTTAGCATGCTATCATTTGCTGATTAGCCCTAATACAGCTGCGATGGGTAGAAATGTCAGTTTTTCAAGTTTGAACCAAAAATCATCACCAGATATACTGAATAAAACTTTTACTATCCATAGCTGTTGAAATATTTGAGGTTGGATCGAAGTAAGGATTGACTAATATGTTTTTTTTTTCAGGGCTGAAACCGATTATTAGCATATCGACAATATCAATTCTGATTCTTGTTGCCAATATTTGGTTGCAGTAAATGTCAAAATGTTTGTGCCAAAATTTAAAGCAATACAAACTCCAATACAGGGCTGCCTTTAAATCAACTTATGTTTAATGGAATGTTTCTTTATAATGTAAAGTATCCAAATTTTTTTGTCTAAGTTCATCAAGTACTTGCCGCTAACGAACTGACACTCTTGGTATGTGTTGCACGCCACCTTTCCTGGTCCAGGATGTGTGAAATAGTCCCACATTGAACTTTTGCGTCTTTATGCAGCCATGAACTATGGAGAAAAGACGATTACTGCTGATCATTTAGTTCAGCATTAAGGCAATTTCAGAATGTTTTCCCATACCCACGTGCAAGCACATATATCTGCAACAGCCAGCCGATAAGACAACGCTGAAATCAATAATATGAAAAATGACTAATATCTAAGCCAATTATTTGCCCAACCAATAATCGGTTGATCAAAGACCGAAGTGGTGGACAGAACAACCGGCTGGCACAACAGCAGAAGAAGGAGAGAAAATCCTTTCCTGTCTTTTCCACAGAGTTAAATGAGTTCTTTTCCACCTCTGCACTCTGGCTGTTCTACCTCCAGCTGAGGAGTTTACAATTGGTTTTCTAATGAGGAACAACTTCATGAGCTCTGTTTGACATTGGGAGAGAGCAGGCTGAGGGACAGACAGAAAAAGGGGCTGAGAAGCTGCAGAGACACAGTGACTACCAAAGAATTTCACAGGAGCTGAGAATCTGAGTGTTTCCTCATTGCCTCATTTTAACAATCCCTCCCTCTATCAACTCCCTCATCGCTCACTTTCTCCAGTGATGACACACTGGAGTAATTATCGCTGAAGTTAAGAAGGTGTCAATCCTGGATGTGGGACCCCCCAGATCCGTTCCAAACAGAGGAGCCTGTTATTGGCCTGACAGAGTAAGCTACGAGGTCACTGGCTCACACTGAAATAATGGTAACAGGAGACTTCTCGGGGTAGTTTAGTGAGATTTGCTTGTGTGTCCCATTCCCGTCCTGTGGGAGCAACAGTGGAAAAGCCAATTCCCAGCTTGTCTTGCACTGATTTGGGCATTAAGTCTCAGAGCTGTGGGGATTTCAGCTTGGAGGATTTGGGGATTAACAGAAACTTATCACACATGCTGGGTCACCTAGCAGCCACGTGTGGGTGGGACGGGCTTTCAACAAATGTGGATTTTCGGGCATGCTAGCTGCATGGCTCCACGGATGGCTGAGACCGGGGATGTAACGCTATCAAAACTCACAGGACAATAATACCTCGGTATCAAGTCCACGGTAAGGTAATTTAAAACAAGAGACAAATCAAGATTTGGAAAATGTTGCTTATTATTAACCAATTTGTTTTTCCCTTACATTGTTTTGTTTTCTTTATATGCATGTGCAAATATTTATCATGTTAACGATTTATAAATGGTCCACATCATACCCTGTGCTCTTTTCTTTATCCTGCAATCAAAAGTTAACTGTCTACTTTGACTGACAGTTACTTCCTTCCACTAACGTCTTTTTCATGAGCTAAATGAGCGTATGTTTCTTTATTGAGTGTGTTTTTCTGCTGAGATGATGAGTTTTTCACACACAGTTCAGCAGGTCTCTCGCAAGTGGACTTTTTTTCTTTCTTTTCACAGCTGTGTGCCGAAACCGAAGAGAAAGTGAAACTAAACTCCGGTAAGATCATTCTTCCTTCTGTTCCGTTGCAGCTGAAACAAAAATTGACCATAGCGGTAGTTCGGGCAGGCCACGGAGTCGAGCTGAGCTGCCATCGGCAGCAACCAGCTGATCAGTCAGCTGATCAGCTGACTGATCAGCTTTCTCCCAAGGGAGACAATAAAGATTTATCTTATTTATCTTAATTCAAAAGAAAAACAAAACAGAGATGGACTTGAAATAATTTATTTAAAAATATAAAGATTACAATAGGCTACAGTAGATATATTAAAAAAATATATATATATTTTATTTTTATTTTATTTTGGTAGGCAGGAAGCAGAAGTAGTAATCCTATTGCATTTCCATGCATTTCCGCTGGGCTGTTTTGATGCGGAAAACGGATTAAATAATTACCAAGGACCTCCACTGTAGGATTTATCGTACTGCATTTACATTATGACGACTGTTTAAAGTTTCTCAAGTTCCAGGAGACGTAACTCAGCCTGTGAAAGTGATACGACGATCATCAAGGGCTCATTTTAACAGCGCAGCCGTTAGCTTTCAGCTAACAAAAAAAGTAAGTCACTATCTTTTTTCTACCAAAAGTTATTGAACGTTTTATAAGCCATGTACCTCTGGATCGTATACGATCCCGTAGGCCTCTTAACCAGTGTCATTGCGTTGTCATTGATGCCCGCTCCGTTCTGTGCCCAGGGGGGGTTTCTGCTAGCCTGGTTAACCATCCGCTTCCACATCGTTACACTTTGTGAGAAGCATCTGGCCACTCTCCATTGAGAAACGTTTGCATCGTGGTGGGCGGGACATTTTCAACTTCGACCAATCGCTACTGCTTGGTCATTACGTATGTTATGCGCTTCCATCGGAAGTAACGCTAAAACA
>JAPQLA010000003.1:16685163-16699680 GCA_029822935.1 Naso vlamingii | reverse complement strand
TGCATTGCATTGTGGGAAACTATGATACCAGTGAAGGTGGTATCGCCGATACTAATATGATACTAATATCAACACTTCAACACTTTATACAAATGCTTAATGTGTTAAGAGAAGGGAAATTAAAAAGTAGGTTTTTTCAAATTATAGCTACGCAATGTCACCAAGACACAGACTACTCTTTATTGTTATCTAAAGGAGAGCTGCACTTTTTTGGAATTCAGCCTCGTCATCTCAAATCCTAACATAAGACAAGAACATTGATGCCTATCTCATATCAGTGCGCTCAGTAGGTCGCTAGATACCCGCCCTGCATGAGCAGTTTTGCATGTTCAGTGGAAGTTATAGGGAGACGCCGTTACCACCATCTAAAACCTCTAAAACACATCCAAAAATCTCCAACACGCTCCATCTACATGCTGTGACTGTCGCATATTCACCACAATATAGAGACATTGTCAAAACTGTCAAAATACAGAGGAACTAGTTGTCTGGGCGTAGTGACACAGCACCTCAGACACAGCGCGATTATGCTCCAAAAGTGACAAAAATGATATTATTTTGTAGTGTGGTTAACATGCACGGTCATAACATGTAGATGGAGCGAGTTGGAGATTTGTCAGATGCATACTGGGGATTCCATCTGAATTAGTAAACATGGGCGTGCAGAAATCCAGTTTTCTCACAGACCTGTTGAACTACAATATGCTGAAAAGTTATGAATGAATGTTGTTCCAGTGATGCCAAAAATAAAGTGTCTACCACAGCTTTAAGTAGTGTTAACAACACGGTAAACTTGTAAAAGTACACTCAAATGTATAATACAATAGAATAAAAGTAAAAAAAACAAACAAAAAACAGTTAGTACAACAGCAACCTGGTATTTATTATAATAGCAAAACAGCCTCAGACAGCTGTAAAGGTGTTTGGATACAGCCCAGAAACACTGATGTTCTGTATTTTAAATCAGTGGCAACATGGTGCAACTCCTCTGCTGCACCTCTGATCAATGAAACACGTCCACCAGACACCACAAGCTTCTTTTTGGCATTTCTGCAGTCTCATCCCGTGGCTGAAAAGAGCTGGTAATAGCTGAAAATAAAGGAAATGGTTGGTAAGACAAATATTCTATGCATTTTGTAGTGTCTGTCCACAGAGAATGCTAATTTTATTAATATGTCAAGAAAAAGAATTTTCAGTCTGAGCAAAAGCCCTTGCACTGTGTCGCAGATGTTCACAGAATGTGTCTTGAATTGGATACACTGTGCTCCGTGCAGCCTATTGATCTTTCACACACATCTTGCATTTTGCCTCTGGCTTTCAGCGGAGCACAAATTGGACAAGTGACAAACTGGAAGAAACTGTGACAAATGAGACAACAAACATGTAGTCAAAGCTGTGAACTCATCACACAAAGAGCTGTTGACAGTCAGAGGACGGGCACGAACTGTTGTTCATTATAAAGTTTGGTCAAATCCTTGTTTTTTCTGGAAACACTCGAGTTGGTTCATCATAAAAAGGTACAAAGAAGGATTAAATAACGTGAAACAGGTCCAGCACTGTAGAGCTGAATCTATGACGGCTTCGATTTTCAAACTTCATCATCCACCTGTGGCTGGAAAATCACCTCTGGCCTCTTGAGATACAATAAAACATTGCAGCACTTACATACATCCAAAGATAGCCAATTATTAACACGAGATCCCCCACTCTACGCTGCGCCAGTGGTGTGAAATGGTACATACACTTCCCGTCTCCTAAGTGGGTGGAGTCACGTCTTTCATCAAAACAGGAACCACCGTCCCTCTGCCTCGCCTGGATGTGTTATAACGTTGTGTGAATGGATTAAAGCAGATGGATTTTGCGCCATCTGATATTTGTTTGATGTAAGTTTGAACTTTTACTTCATGGTTTCACCTATAAGACCATTTAAATGTCAGTTTATGCGTGTTGTGAAGCAAGGCTGGAAGCAGCGGTTAATAAATTCTGCAAGTGTGTGTTGCTGAGACAGAGACAGATCTTGAACAAAGTTCATTTTTTCCTGATTTGTGTGTCTGAAAAATGCTAATTTTGTGTCAGAAAGTTCAGAAGAAATGTGTCTTGTGAAAAATGGGTCCAATATGTGTCTTGGTGACGATGGGGCTAACTAATTTGTCATAATCTGTGTTCACGCTCATTTCTCCTGTAAGAATGAATGGACTCAAGATGCCTCTAGTCTCCTAAAGGGGCGGGGCCATGGTGACAAACCATGTGACACTGATACAGGAAATGCCCGGTCATTGAGACCTTTCGCCTTCTACTATTAACTGTCTCTGCTACATCATATCTCAGTACATCACAACAATTGTACAACAATTAATACAACATCTGCACAGTGTAGGCTACAGCATACATTCGATACAGACAGTGCAGATCCATACAGTTTGTTCATGGAATTTATTGCACCACGAACAAAAGATCCCTCATAGATCTTCTTGTTTGCCAGTGAGTAGCAGCTTTGTTCTCAGGGAAGCAACTGGAGCTCAGTATGGAGGAGCTGTCTTGTGTCATTAATTATGAACAAAGCTTAAAAGAAAATTTTTATAGGAAGAGTTCCTCCCAGTCAGCATCCATATTTGAACTTTGTTAATCACACAGAAAGATGATTTTCTCCCCTATTTTCCAGGAACATGGTAAATCAAATGATCATTTGATGATGCAGCAGTGTAGAAATGAGTAAATATGAGTCATTTTGGTAATGATGCATGAACTCAGTAACACAGTTCCTGACCCACAGAGTCAACCTTTGGGGGACTCGTCATGTTTTTTGTTTTTGTTTTTTAATTAGGATTTGAACCAGTGTTGGACCAGAGGTGGATAGAGTAGCCAGAAACTGTACTCAAATAAAATTACTGTTACTTTAAAAATAATAATTATTCAAATAAGACTTAAAGTAGTCTCATAAATAATTACTTGAGTAAAAGTAAGAAGGTATTCAGTGAGAGGACAACTCAAGTACTGAGTTACTTCTGATGTACTGATTTAACAATCAGAGCAAGACAAATATAATTAGATGAACTTAAACAAAATATAAAGGAGCTTCAAGTTTTCTCAAGTTATTTTATCCATCAACGTTGTCCTCTCAGTCTCTGTGTGTGCGCTGGTGTGTGCTGCTGTGTGTGTAACTGGCGCAGAGGTTTTGTGTGTCATCACGTAGCTAAGTGGCTAAGTTTGATTAGTGAAACATAGTCAAAATGTAGCCTGCATTATATTTGACTGGTGAAAACAGACTCGTGACAGAAACCTCAGCTGAAGACGTCTCTCTGTTAGAAGTAACTGGATCGTGCATTAAATTGAAAAAAAAAAAAGGTTCAAGTAGCGTTCTTTTTACACAGACATACCCAAGTAAAATTAAAAAGTATGTTGAAGTAAAACTACTCTAACAAGTACAATTTATTCAAAAAGTTACTCAAGTAATTGTAACAGAGTAAATGTAACTCATTATTACCCGAGTCTGTTTTTGACACATGCACAAAATCTAACTGTGCTGTTGTTTGGTGACTGTGATCGACTGCAGCACGACAAACATCTTCCACACTCAGTTCAATGTCATCTGAAAACTGTGACAAGAACAATCTGCTCTTGACAAGTGCGTTGTGTTGAAATACAGAACATGAAAACACTTATTTGAGGTCGCTTTGAGTTTTTTTTAGTATTTTGACAGACATGATGAAAATCTGAACTAGAAAGCACTTAGAGAGCACGAGCCTCCACAAAGGCTGCACAAACCGCCAATATTTCATGTGAACAGTATTTGCATAATATGCAGGTTCTTTTTCTCCTTGAAGTCAGCACTTGGTTAAATTTAGTAGGCTGTGCTTTTCTATATATTACATCATTATATATTTAAACAGTTTAGAGACGCACTTAATGTGTAGCTTGACTACTTTAATTAATGTGCATAAACTTAACTGGAATTCCTCTTTTTAAATATTTACTCTGATTGGAAGTTTTGGATCCTGATCAGCAATAAAAACTTTTCACTTGTTTCATGACTAATTTTCATGTCTTACCATTTCCAATGAATTTAATTAACTGTGAAACAATCAAACATCACTTATATAAACAGCTTTGAAGTGTTCACATTTGATTTTAAGGGACGAGTTTGTCGAGAAACTCAGATTACTTGAGTCTCCTAGATTCACTGTTGAGTCATTTCGGGTGAACAGAGTACAGAGGACCAGAAAACCACTGTGAGTTCTATTTTCTATCATTTGAAGGGACATTGGTACACACATACCCATATAAGCTGTCGCAAAAAATCAAACATTAATTAAAACTGTAGTAATAAAATTCTCAATTACCTTCTGACACTTGACGGTCGTCCATGGCTGCCAGCCAGGCTGGACTCTTGGTCTTGTGAAATTACTCATTGTTAAAAGATTTTCCTTTGTTTTACCGATAATGAGTGACAGCACATTGCTATAGTGGTCTTCCTGCATAACATACTGCAGGAATCCGGCACCACTTGAAAAGCCATCTGTATGTGGATTGATTATTTTAGCCCCAGAGATGATGAGCGTCAACGGGGAACCCTATGGAGTAACAGTTGCTTTCCTAAAATCAACATGTTGTCAGGCTCTCTGTCTCCTTCTAGCAAAATATTGATTTGGGCAACTGTGTCTTTCCCCCAGGATCTCTGTTTGTTTGTGTGTATCTGTGCACGTGCATGTATGTGCATGATGGTGGTCGACACACACCAACAAAAAAAGATTGCTTTTTTCTTTTTCTTTCTGCTCCTTCTATGCTTTCTTGACCCAGTGAGTGTTTTTGATAGCAGCTACGTGACTGCGGGTAGCAGAGGCTCGTCTCACTGCAGTGCTGTAATATGGCTGAACACATCACAACAGGATGAAAGAACATGTAAAAATAATGATACATGTTGAACCGTCAGTTTAGTGGTGTATCGATACAACAGTGCATCGATTTATATTCCTTTAATATAACTACATCGATATGGCAAATCGCCCTTCTAGTGTGACTTGTATCGATCTACAATCGTTTTTCAAAGCAAAAATCGATGGTATCGATACTAAGAATTAGTGCCTTGTATTTCGCACATCAAATGTTGTTATGTGGATGTTTTTTTTCGTATTTATAATGGTAAATAGAAACGTTCTGATACCATTTCTGCCTTCTTGGTTCTGATTCTGATACCTAAACTTGCGGATTAGCTGATACCAAGTACCAATCCGATACCAGGGCATGAAAAACACTTCCTCACACATCTCCTTTGATATACTAGTGTAAAATATTTCTGAATGCAGACAATTTGCTAGCTCTGTTGGGCCTCTTCCTCATCGTTGCTCTTGAAAATAGTAGTTGCCAGAGGCAGCACAGCACAACCTCCTGTGTAGTGTTTTAGAGCAGCGAAGAAAAATTGATTTCAGGTATATAACATCAGTCAGAGCTAACTGAGCCAATTGGAAAGTAGCTAGGTACAATGTCACGGCTGATAAATAACATGGCATCTGATTGGTGCACAGACTGATGTACTCACCAATACTGATACCAGCATTTTCAGCGGTATAAGCAGCATTTTCCGATATCGGTATCGGCACAACTCAAATGGTAAATAGTTGTAATCGTTTCTCCAGTTTATTCTCTGATGCTCTTGCCGTGTGTCGTCTCTTCAGACAATGGGGGATCATGGCAGGGAAGCACCAGAAGAATGAGAGCGGTCCACACAGATTGAATAGAGGCCTTGCACCGAAAGCATTTACTTTTCCTCTATTTTAGGTAAAAAAACCCCTGTTACTATATTAATTTGTAAAGAAATACATTATAATTCGTCCTGTTAAGTGGGATGAAAAAGATGATGCTGTATAAATGGACTTTAATTTGTGCCTTTTCTCTCTATTATATAGTTAGAAACTAAATCAATGGCTTTTAAACTAAAACATGTAATCTGAAGACACGACTAAATGACTTCTAGGAAATTATAGAAAGCATTTCTCACTTCTATTTAAATATTTAGTCAAACAGTAAAGGAGTATAGTTGAAGCCCTAATCGTTCGTCTGTTTACCTACCCCCAATGTTTGAATACTTCTTATAGCTTCTAAGCTACGCACCTATTTCTTGTTCTTCTTTGACCACTTTCTCCTTCTTGCTGCTATGCTTTCAGTGGACAACTGCTTTTGCTTGACCAGACAAAACTAAGGTAGCTCACTTTGCACAAAGTAACATTCCTGTAGCTCAATTTAACATCGAAATTTCATCAACAGCCACTGAATTTTGTTTGTATCACTAACATGTGGTCATGCACTAGCTGCAGGTGTGACTGCAGTCTGCCCTGACATAGACAAATTACATGTGTGCCTTCATTTTCGAATTCGGATGCAAATATCTGATGGAGGTGATGAGACTGCTCTTATTGAACAGGAATCTTTAGGCAAGCTGTAAATCATGTAAGAACTTCTTAGGTAAGTGCTGACACTGACTCTGGCTGCAGGAGGAGAGAACGAAAGAGAAACTATTTCTCCTGCACTCTGTTGACTCATCGTATATGGACATTATTCAATAGATAGCTTTTTATGTGTGCTTTAGTCAATCATATATACACATATGCAGTTTTTGGTCACTAATAATTCATCTTCTGAAGATACGACAAAACTCCATATTGACATGTAGACAGCAGAGTTCTAGCTAATAAAGGCAGATTGTAGATAGATTATTGCTTTGACACACTGTAGGGCAACACAGTGCTAGTGCTTAGCATGCTAACATGACTTTTTATTCATTACTGCTAAGTTACTCTTATACTGTATTGAGGGACAGAGGCGTCAAACTGGGCTGGAATGTAGGTCACTACATAATCCAACACTCCCGCTGCACAGTGGCCACCAGGGCTGCAGGTTTTGGGAGAGAGCGGTCAGGCCTCAGGTTGCAGCTTTGGTATAAAACCTGATGTGGTGATAATGTTTATTGTTGACGAAACAGCAGGAAAACTAAACACCAGCAAGTGAAGAAGTTTCTTGTGTTTAACTGACAGAGCGGGAGGAGATGAGGCATGAGGCGTCACTGATTTGACAACTCTTGCTGAGACGAGCCTATGAACTTTTACAGAAAAATGAAAACACACACAGCAAATTAAAAAAAACAATAGCACTCGTGGTATTGAGCTTTTAGAAGAAGGCAGTTATTGATGTGACTGCTCCCCAACTTTGGCCCTTTAGAAAAACAGTACAGCTAAATTTGGGATAGCTCATTGACTCAAATCAATAACTCATTATGCACATATACAAACCTGTGTGGAAAATGCAGTTCAGCTAAACTTTTTCTCAGAATTGTCGCTTTTTGCAGCGTCACCTCTCATCTGTACAGTCCGTCACTGTTCTTACTGTATTGTTTGCATAATTTAGCCTCTCTTATGATGGTACCCTCATTTGTATACATCACCACAACAGCAGAAACAATTCCCAAGCATTACAAAAAACTGTATGCAACATTTCTATTTCATTTAAGTCTATTCTCTCATTAACTGGAGTGCAACAGTAATCACTTTAACTCAGCAGATTACACACGATACACCTCCTCGTCTTTGCGGTGAGACTGAGCGGCTGTTGTTCACACACAGGAAACACGACACTGTGAGCAGCTGACAGGATCCGCTGTTGTGCCACCTCAAACCACCAGGCATTTACATGTACTTTGAATTGGCTTGTTACACTCCTCACCTGTGACAGTCATTCCAACAGCATGTGGGAGGGCGAGTCTCACTCTAAACACACACAGTTACAAAAACAACTCTGTCTACCCAGCATTTCTGTGTTTATGATGCAGCAAAAGAGTGGTGCTCAGGTTTTACAGGCATTTACTTTTAGCAAAGGTTGGTTTGAAATGTAATGCAAGAGCATTTTTTGAGATGTACCATCTGTTTTCCTCTTTTGACTGTTGATTCTTTCCTGAAGCACATGCTATTTGCATTATAAACTTCAACGGTCTCATTAAAATTAAAAAAGAAACAACAGTTACTGCTGGAAGCTTCCTGATATTTTTAATTCCAACAAACTGAGAGAAGGTATTAAATGGGAAAAACATGGAACATTGGAAAAACAATACTGTTGCTTTGCTCATCAGTGGTGTTACATTATGTTCAGCGTGAAGCAGCTCATCCAAGACTCTCTGAGTACTAGAAAGCAGTGAGTGAGTGGGTGCAAAACCGTGCCAAAGCTGCAAGACTCTCTAGATTTGTCACTGTAATGGCAAATGAGAAGAAAATGCATTGTAAGAAAAAAGCAAGAAAACTAATAGAGAAACTCAACTTCCCAGAAACTGATCTCTTGTATTTCAAGGGCCATCACTGCATTTTTCAGTAAACATGACTGAAATCTGTTAGGATGTTGCTGCGACTCTCTGCTAACGAGTGAAATGCCAAACAAACATGACTGCAAACACAACCTCAGTGGCAGAAGTAATTACACTGAAGGTATAAGGGAGGCAGCAAGGCTCCTAATCAGTTTGTCAGCTTTAATAAGACCTTGCTAGTACTGAGAAGAAGTAATCTACTGGAAGCTGATTTGACTGATGAACCTCCAAATAAACCAACAAGCCAGTGAATCCATCACATTATACAGGGGCATTATCCCAGTGTTACTATGGTGATCATGGGGGTTACGGTACAGAATCTGTCTGTCATAACTCTGGCAATTTAGCTACTCTGTAAATGATTTATGACACAGGTTCTGGCACTCAGTTGTGTTGAATTAAGAATAAACAGTAAGCCTTGTAACAGCTTCTTCTTTGCTGGGCCTAAATCCAAAATAACTCAATTAAAAAAACACAGTTTTAAGGGACAATTTTAACTTGACTGCATAAGATTTGTATTAAATTATGCATTTCAGTGGCCTAGTAGACAACACTTTAGCATCCTTTATGTGAAGGTTGTTCAATGTTTGTATAATCTTTCCTCCAATTTCAATGTCATAACCAGTTTCTGTCTGGTGACTTAACCTCGTCTATATTCACACAGCACAGACTGCAAAACACTGAGCTTTAACCCCAGTGAGATTAAAGTTGGACTTGCAGAATTAGGATTAAAATCGAGGGCCAGATCACATCGTGATATCCCGAATGTCACCGCAGTAATTGCTCTGCTCTTTATTACATAAAGGATTAAAATAAAAAACACACATTGTATATTGCAGCTGTGATGGGAATCTGCTAATCATGATTGCTTAAACCCTGTAATGTGGAGCTCATTGACAGAGGTTTCACAAATTAAAAGGCAGCTGAATGTGCAGTTTGACATGATAAACATGCAGTAAAGGGACCATCTGCCCATATGGTTGGCAATTACATTACAGCTCCATCACTATAATGGTGATTAAGAGAGTGAGCGAGCATTAGATACACTGTGCACGGCAGGTAAATGTCCCAAGTGGTCAATTTCTTTGTGCAGAATGATCTGTACTCTGCTATAGCTTCCTCTCTCATGCAAACACTGCTCAAGTGACAAACTACAGACTTTTAACACATTTACTGGCCTTCTTTGGAGCATCTCCTTTGATTTCTGACCTGATTTGTTTGCTTCTGCACACTGAGAGGTGAATGTCTTCTGTGCAGGAGTACTGAAAGGCCCATTGTGTCCCTCCCCCAAAAGACAAGGGGATCTTGCTGAATGAGACGTGTTAGAATGACAGCGTCATGTGGCAAATTGTGACAATTGTTTTGCACAGGGAACAGTGGCCCCTGTCCTGGCAGCGTTACACAGGACGGCCATCTGCAGCCCACATGTCAGCCAACATGGTGGCAGATAATTGGTGGGGGAGGAGGGTTGAAGCAGGAGCCGGGTCCAAACCTGCTGAAATCAATTTGCAAGAGCTGGACTCACAAAACAGCCATAAACACATTTGTGGGCTTACGTGCACGCCCATTAAATGCAGGGTATGTGAGCACATTACCATTTACCAATCTACATACTGCAGTATAAGGGAGAACCCTTTTGATAGATTCACTGACTGTGAAGGTCTCCGAGTTATTCATGGCCTGAGGGGGGACATCATTCTTATACATCTCACTGCACCATTTGCTTCTATTTAACATCACTCATGTGAGGTAATGGTAAATGTCAATATGTAAAGAGATACAAGGAGGAACCACTGAAACAGATTGTTGACTCAACACAAGAGCTGCACAATGCTTTTGCATTTCAGGAAGCTTTTGCATGAAGTGTTAGTGTGTGAGTTTGAATATAAACTCATAAAGGTAAATAATTGCTTACCAGTGCCATGTGAACATTATCCCATGTCTTGTTTAAAGTGGTTTTCCTGGATTCAAGGGGTCAATTTGCTGGCTGACATTTTTTCAAAACTACGCACTTGCTTTCCAGGGAATATTCTCCAACATTGTGAAATGACAACATCGTCCCAAAATATCCAGGAGCAAACACACCCAGACAAACACAAATGCCACACATGACAGACAATCTGTCAAAACTCGCGTATGTCTCATTTGTCTGGGAATTAAAACAGGAGGACAGCTGAGGAATCTCTGACGGAAATCTATTCCTCAGACAATATGCTTCCACCACTTGTATGAGCCAAGTGATTATTTACAGCCTGCTGTCAGCACAGAACGTATGAATAAATTCATGCGAGTGCTTTGGACTGCGTGAGGCGCAAGAATCAGCTTGCACGTCTTCCATGCATGAATTTGAGTTATTGATTCACAGATGAGGATCAAGTTCTGTATTCTCATCTGCCACTGATCCAATTACAAGTGAAAACACAACTTGTGTTGTTAGTATTTTGGTAATCCTTATTTCTTATTTTTATTTAAATGATTTTGTTTATGTTTTGTTGCTAACCGCCAATCATCTGTTTTGGAGGATTCATGTCAACCTGGAATTTCTTTCATTTGCAGAATCTTTTATTATTCTTCCCTTGAGCGGTTTCAGTAGCCGTTAGTGTTGATTAGTGCTACCTGTTTGGCAGCACTACAAGCCTGATGTTGAAAACACAGACTCCAGTGTGCTGCGGTGCATCTTCATGAGGCTACATGTCAAAGTTGTCAAAACTGGCTTCAAGCAACCAGTGACAAACGGTGATCCAATACAACAAGCTCTCATCATCCACCCGCTCAGGGCTGTTGTTGCTCAGAAGACAAACCAGGACTTGCCCATGAAATGACACCAGCAGGTCAGTAAGTATGGCACTGATCCTCGGCTAACTCATTAAAGGACCATCCCAGTGTTACTACATGTCATGGTCCTTTGTCAACATTGGGCACATAGGTTATATAAACCCCACCCATTTTTGCCAAAGGGTTAGGGCTAGGGTAGTACCTGAAAATGTGTGACAATGTTAGTTCAAAAGAACGTCTGTGTCAAAATCCTTCTTCACGCTAATATTCCAGCCAGGAAGGCAGCACGTGGAAGGAACTATTTTTCCAGGCATAAAAACTTTGGTCTCCACGGCTCTGGGCTCCCCTCTCTCTATGGGCTTTAAAAATGCAGTCTGACATCTACTAAAGTAACACATGGTCACATTTTAACAACAACATTCGTAGAAGACAGTGGCGAGCTCTGCTAATGGAAACAAGTCAGAAACAGACTAGTATAGTTCAAGTGATTATTCCATCTTTATGCAATATTCAGTATCAAGTTCTTTCCCAGTTTTCTGTGTCATTACATTATTGTATTGTCTTTTGCTTGTCTTTCAAAGGAGTGCATGCAAACTAGAAAGGACAGTTCGCCTAAATGCTCTCCTTCATGCTAAAATTTTGTTGTGGTCTTCTTATTTGTATCTGTCTGATATACGAACAGTGCAATTTAGCACAAAAGAAAACCAGTAAATCTGAGGATTATTGTGTGACAATGTCACTAAATTTGGAAAGATGCAATGCTGTCTTCAGATGTAATCTTTTGCTATGCTGAACACCACTGACCAGATGACACTGAGCTCATGATAATGAGAAGTGATTTATCTCCAGATTTAATCAAATTGATCAGAATAGACAGATAATACTAGACTGATGATAACCATGAATTTGCTTTTATGTTACAGCTTCCTTCAAGGTCATTCAGCTCTTTGTACAAAAACTTTTACATTATGTTGTGTTTGTGCTGCAGCAGCTACAGTGTGTGCATTTTTGAAAGTCAGCCAAAAATCATATTGTATGACGTTTGCTTTATCACAGCCAGCAGCCATTAGATACTGTAGAATACGTTTGAACACACAGAGAGAGAAACTTATTTTTTACACAGTGGATTACAATCAGTGTGAGACTGTGACTTCTGGATGCATTAATCAAATACTGTGAGCACATCAGGGAGTTTATTCAAGGGCAGCTATTAAACCTGCACTTATCAGCTGTTACGGCATCGCTAACTGTGCAGATACATTCATTAATTCTACAAGTCCAGGACTTCAAGAGCTTGTCAAGAAACAAATTTCCTTTACTGTTGTTTTTACGCCTGTAAGCTTTCTTTGCACATGACTGACACTGTGGTTGTTGGGTGCTTTCTTTATGCCGACAACAACGTGCTACGTTTATCACCAGGATAATAATGTGAGTGAGTGAATTCTGTGAGCTGATTAACTCATGATTAAGGGCTGTCTCGGAGACTTGGACGTCTTATGCAGAAGTTGTACCGATGCTCGTTCAGGGAGCATTGAATGTGCATTAACATAGTGCCAGACCATTTTCTGAAGGTTAGGAAGTATTTAAAGCTGAAGTAGGCAGTTTATTTCCTGTTTTATCAGAAGAAAATCCCATAATAACCTTTCAGCATTTTGTAATTCAGTTGGTCTGAAAGAACTCCAAACTTCTGCTCCTCTCCTTGGTTCTGTATTCAGACCGTGATGGGCACATTTCGGCCAATCATGGGTAGTTTCAGAGAGCATGTGTTTCTATTGGCTGCTCTGCGCTGCACTTCTGAACAACAGATGATATTGCTACAAACTGATTTGCTGTTGACACAAGTGGCGTGCCTTACGTTCTAAAACTGGACTCTGGTGACTTGACAAGCTGAGTTGCAGGCGACACTGTCAGTTGGCTTGAGTCGAGCTGAGACGGACCAGTTTACACCGCTGCAACTTTCCCTGCAAGCATTCGGTGTCACTGTAAATCTTTTGTCTAAAATGGACTTAAAAGAGAGAGCGACAACAAACAAACAAACGAACAAACCAAAAAACAAACAAAAAACCCCCCCAACAAAAAACAAAACAATACAAAGATTGTGATGAACACCACAAGATTACGTACAAAGACAACATAAAGTGATAGACCCGACTTCACTTTGGGCGACGTGAATCTCACAACACAAACAATGAAAATCAAGCAATTAGCATCCATCTCCTCCAGCGCCTCATCGCTCGGGGTTAAGAATATTGAACTTTTTAGGCAACATTGTGTGATTGGCTGTGTCGCAAACTGTTGCTGTGTGTGAATACCACTGAGCTCCTATAACACCACTCTATACACCGCAGAATTATTTTACCAACACAGGCACGATGTTGTTAAGTTTTCCAGCTTCTCTGGGACTTCCACAACTGACGCAGTGGCGAAATGATAATTAAATCGGCCTTGGTTAATGATAGAAAATGCAAACCCCTTCTCTTCCTGATGCTACTAGCTAATGCTAACTGTGGCTTCACGACACAACAAGTTCCACATGATTTTATTAACCAGACACGACATTGTTAAGTTTTTTTCAATCTATCTAGGACCTCCACAACTGATATGTGACGCTCATGAAATGTAAGGTCACATTTTATGTAGTTTTGTTTGTTTTATTTTGAAAATATTATTTCTATGACAGAAATGTGTTGATATGTACCAAAATGGTCAATTATTACCTCTTGGTAAGAGAAAAGAGAGTTATTCAATGCTACCAGCAGGGGGCAGTGTGGCGAGTTGCTTCTCCTCCTGGACTCTTGTTTACTTCCTCAGTCGTCTGTCTCATTCTTTCTCCTGTTTTACAGGTTGGTGGTGTTTTAAAACTTATATGATTACCCACATTTGTGTTACACATTTAAATATGATGCTATGTCGAGTTTTAAGGGTACTGAGTATGTTTGAGTGGTTTTCCGAACAAGTGGCAAAACATGCAGTTCCCTGTGTGTCGCGGGTGGCCCAAGATGGCGCCGCTGAATACTTTCTTTTTCTTTTTGTTGTGACCGTACTATGTCGTAGTTTCTGGCTCCAGCACATTTCATTGTGGGTTAAAAACTATTCATAAGAGCACAGTGTTTTGTTACATGTGTAAATACATTGAATGTTACAGTTAAAAGGAGATAATGCATTTTGTTAATAGTGTAAACAGTTAAAATGGTTAAAAGCTCGTCTTCAGCTCAAGCATTTATCTTGA
Organism: Naso vlamingii; assembly: GCA_029822935.1. Classification (NCBI taxonomy): domain Eukaryota; kingdom Metazoa; phylum Chordata; class Actinopteri; order Acanthuriformes; family Acanthuridae; genus Naso; species Naso vlamingii. The sequence continues at coordinate 16,685,332 of JAPQLA010000003.1, read as the reverse complement.
ACCAACAGTCATTAAGAGCAATATGCTGATTTATTTTTATTTGCACTACAAGTGAGGTTAAATAAGGGAACATGTGGGGGCCCAGACGTTTTATGTTTCATGGTATTGTTTTCAGTAGTTGTGAACTAAATGGTAGCTCAGTTAATTGACTGAATGAGGATGTATTAAT
>JAPQLA010000003.1:16674935-16685063 GCA_029822935.1 Naso vlamingii | reverse complement strand
CAATATTTTGCATATTGATAAATAAATTCTGCTGAGCGAAGCTGCACTGAACAGAAGCAAACGGTCGTCTGTCTCATTCTTTCTCCTGTTTTACAGGAATCTTATCTGTGTACGGGTACTCTGCCTGGGACCTGTTACAGATACAGTGCAGCGAACATGGTCATATTGGGTGTCATTAATGACACAAAGTGGTCAGGTCCCCCTCCTCTGAACAAGCTAAGACAAGCAGACTGTGGACATCATGTGAAAGGTGCGACTGAAGTGATGATTCAGTTTTGATCAAGCGACACAGTACTGTCCGTTCTTGTGATAAACATCGCTTCACGGCTTTAGGAGTCTCATGCTACAGCTAGCTAGCTTGATTTTCAGACATTGCTGACCTCAGCTTTAACCCTTTCCAGACCTATAGGATTTACTGTGTGTCAGAATGAGATGCTTTTCATCACATATGGAAGAATTCTCTTGGGTATTGGATCCTGAACGAAACAGAAAGCCCAAGTTTACCTAATTTTTTTCCCTCTCAGGCCAAATGGACCACTTTTAAATGGACAACCTGTCTGTGTGTTAAATCTGAGGCAAAGTTCAGGATATGACTTAACTCCAGCCAGGCCGACCCAAAGTCATGAACCATTTTCTGTTTCTTTGAAAGAGATCTATTCTGTGCTTGTTTGCCAATGACCCCAAAAGTGACCCATTGAAAAACTGTATTGTATCGACTTTAGCCTAAAGAAGGAACATTCCTTTCTAATGTGCACTGAATTGAAACAGAAATACACCACAATGACATGTATGAAAGCAGAATAGCTTTTCCTACTTCAAAGCTCAACAGATTTTATTTGGATTTCTCCAATTTGCAGTCAGAACTGAAAGCAGGATATTAAATCAACATAAATATTAATGTTATATGGAGATTAAGGATGTGTGGTGATGCACAGCAGGAGATTATTTGAATTTGTGATGTTTATTTTTTGATCATCTTTAGGATGTTCTGTTCAGTTTGTACATAAGACGCATAATTCATTACATTGTGTGACATGACATGACATTGTATCTCTCAGTGGCCACCATCATTGTACATTACTTTCAAATTTAGACCTATTAATAAACAGAAAGACTTTTTTAATGATGCAAACAAGAACACAGGCTTACTTTTACCTACAGCAGATAGTTCACAAATTTTCAAGGACATTCAGTGTAAAAGAACAACCATTCTTTCACTGTATGCAGCAAGGTGAAAATGGCACTGTGCAGAACAACCCACCTATTCACTGTATTGTAGTCAAGTGGTACTATGAGAAAGGTTTTACACTGATAATGCAAAGGTCAACATATAATGGCTTTATGCAGCGTAAGCATTGTAGAAAAATATGAACTAGCCCTGCTAACGGCACCGTCAAGAGGAGAATATAAACACACTTAACCTTTGCAACAGCACTTGCCTTCGCGCTCCCTGAACAATGTTATGCTGATTATCCGCTGAGTAATGTGTGGTTGTTCTGAACATCTTGGTTAAAATGGAATAGTTTGACTTGTTTGATCTCAGATCCAACAGGAAAGTGCATGACCCAATTGCTGATTATATGTGTGGTTTTCAAAGTGTTGCCCCCAAATTTTTGATTCATTAAAGAAATAGAATTACTGCAATTAACATGTGATTTATTCTAAAATATTATTTATAAAAAGATGATAACGAAATCTTTTTACCATGCCCATCTGTCAGTCAAAACATCATTTATTAAGTAATAATAAGATGTCAGTGTTAAGCTGGTTCAGTCTGCTGCTCTGCTCCCGAAATTTAGCTACAGTAGCAAGCTTGCTTGCTGGCTAGAGCCAACTCACCGAAATAAACAAAAAAAAAAAAGGAAAAGACTCGAGGAGCAAATTAGCAACAGCCCAGCGGACAAAAGCTCAGCTACAAGAAAATCTGAATAACTCATTCATTCATTGTCACTGTGACACTTTTTGTTTGTATGTGTTTTTGTAAAGCGTTCTCGAAAGTATGTGTGTTGTCTATGAGTAAAGTTACGGATGTTTTGTTGACTTTGCTGTCTTTTGCTTTGTCCCTTGGTTTGAGTCTTATATTTTTATTTTTGCAGTTATCCCTACAGGAGTCCAGCAATTTATAGATCACAGTGTAGACTTAAAAAAAGCGTACAACAAAATAGCACAGAGCCAAATATACAAAGGGGCTTAAACTCATATTTTTGAACATTTTGATAAATGAGGCCCAGTGAGATATACTGTGACCTATAAAACTATGAACATTAAATGTCCCTGGAACTTTTCTGGGAACACAGACTGTATGGGTTTTACTCATCAATTATTTACGAACTTATATATTATTTTTTTAGAGATAGTATAACTGTCCATGCTTCCTCTTCCAAGATTGACATGGCTTCATCTTTACGTAACTCAGTCAGTGGCTTCTTGTGTTAGAAGCAACAGAAGCGTCAGATTTCAGACTATCTTGCTGCTTCCTGTTCTGCCATCAGTTCTGGGCTTTGACAGTTCAGTTGAAAGATGGGTTTAGATCAAGAGGGACAGAAAGTGGAAGCCTCAGTTTTGTACTAGTACAGGAGGGCACCCTGCTCCAGCACAGATTAGATACCACACACTACGACCAACTTACCCTAAAGCTTTGACTAATGAGCCTCCCTGAGCTGTGTCCGTTTGGAAGGCTGCAGCAAATAGAGGCTGAAAGTAATGGAGAGGCTGGTTTAGTGGGGTTATGTGTGTTTGCATGCCTGCGTGTGTAGGGTCTTGTGTGAGATGTAGAAAAGATGGATGACAAGATCCACAAATGGTCGTGTTCTTTATCCAAAACATTTAATCTTTGTTTTCTTGCTCTGTTGGCATGTCTTTTCTGTTGGAGGCATGACGTGAAGCAGAATGGATTCACTACTTTCCTCATGTGACATCTGCAGGAGATTAAGGAGGTACAGAGGATTACAAGTGACACTGATAAACTGGCTGTCTTCATTTGTCATACCTCTCATCATTCAACAGAGCCATTTTCACAACTGAGACAAAGAGATACTACATACATAATTACACCATTTTAAAAGTCCTACATCATAATAATATTACTTAAATAATTCAGGTTGAATGGTACAATAACATTTTTGAAGTCCACTGTTTGATCTGGAGCTTTAAATTACTGTGAAAACCTCTTACAGTCACCGGCTGACTCAGGATGTTTGACGGACAGGGGCGAAAATAGTTAAAAGGACACTTACTGTTTGCGGTGGGGCACCAGCGTGCTAAAAGTCATTGGGCACTTCACCACGTTTTGTCCAGTGGAAAGGCACCCTAGAGGGCACTTTACCAAGTTTTGTCCACTAGAGGGGCAGCAGCTTAAAGGGCACTTTACCACGTTACAGGAAAAGGAGAGGAGCACTAGAGGGCGCCTTACCACGTTTTGTGCACTGGAAGGGAACGCTAGAAGGTGCTTCACCATGTTTTTTCTACCATAGGGGAATCAATGAGGGCACTTTTTTTTCTAACATTAGGGCACCAGGAGGGATGATTACCCCACCCCCCCCCCCGCCCCCCTCTGAGTCCACCACTGCTTACAGTTATTATGCAGACTACCATCTAATAGAAGTTTGTATATTTATTGTAGTAATATAAAATGAAGCAGACAGCTTTGCTATTTACTGGGTTTTATTGACTCTTTGAAACATAATAAGTTGACAGCAAAGCCCCTCTGAGTGGGTCATTATCAATACACTCGAGGTGGGTGCTTCAGCCATGGGTGCACTCTTTTTCTGTCTTCATACAGCAGCTGTGATGTGTTGTTGAAGTTGACTACAGGTAGCCTGAGGAACACTGACTTTCACTGCTGCACCTCCTTTGTTGGCTCATTATTGGCAGTTTGTCATAAGCCTTGAGGAAATTGCACTTTTTATTCAAAGAATATGATTTTTTTTTTCTTCAGTCAGCAGCTGGAAGCGGGCAGGATCCCTTGAGGGAGAGAAGTAAGTAAGTAAATAAATTAAAAATAAAATGGAATGGCCTCAATTTATTTTTTCTCCCCATATTTTGTCATGGATGAAAGGACCCAAAATGTAGAGAATAGTTTAAAAGAAAGATTCAGTCCCAAGCTTACTCTCTATGAGCAATTTATTAAAGATAAAGCAGTAATAAACATAGATATACATTATTAAAAAGCCTAGACTTGGCCCAACTGAAATCAACAACATTGATACTGACCATTTAAAGAGAACAGAAAATGATTTCTGTTTTTTCAGCTTTCTCCAAACCAAACCAAAAAACAAACTCAAGGGTGTAAAAAAAGGATTAAACAGTTTGTTTGTTTAGTCTAAAGTGAGCTGCTGTTGTTAGCATGTGTGAAACGAGAAAACCTCAGTGCACATCAATCCCAATATCATTTTCTGTCATTTTCTACGGTTACTGTAGGAGCCTTCACTGCAGAATGGGTGTGTAACAGCTGGTTTCTGCAACAATGGATTTGTCTTCTCCAACTGTCCAGCCTTTCCTATTGGGATTCAGGGGAAGTGCCTCTGGAGGAAGGCTGTGATGCCGCACTGCTACCTTATAAAACAAAAATGTTGCGTGAAAGCATCTCAGCTGTGCCACTGATTCATCACTTGTTGATGCCATAATGTAATTCAGCTAATCAGGGCCAGTGTGTGAACTCCTGTTCTCTTTTCTTTTTTGGACGGAATATTTTCTTGGATGAGACAACACCTCTTCTACACTGTCAGATAATCCACACTTGACATTTCTTGTAAAACAGTGAGGTGGTGTCTTCAGCTTTGTGAAAGCTGTTGACTTTTATTTCCTGTACAAGCTACTTTTGGTGTCACAGTCTTTGACGCTGTGTCATACCTTTAGACATTTGCAGGATTTAAGTCAAAGTTTCTGTGAAATGGCACAGATTGGGACAGATCTCTCCTCTGGGTCACGATGCATATGGACAGAAAACTTTGCGAACTCCCCTTTGAATCATGATAGACTCATTTAGGGTGACCAGGGGCAGGCAGCCACAGAGAAAGAGTGATTTGACACTTGCGTCGCAGAGACAGATGTGAAAGGCACCACTCTACTTAAATGAACAACATAAAATGAATCAGATGTGAGAAATGAGGATGTGTACAATGTTGCATACAACACAGTCACTGTGTTTCCTTTTTTTCTTCTTTGTCATTAAGACCAGCAGCAAACAAATCCTTCGTGGACCTTTGTGTTTGATTTTATTTATTTATCTATCTATTTTTATATTTATCTATTTTTTATCTATTTATTTATTTATTTATTTGAGACATTGTCTCTGTTAAATATCTGTAGTCCTGCCCAGGGACTGTGGCTGTAAATTAGCTTATAGCTAAGAAGCTGTACACTGTCCCAGTCAAATAAACAAATACATAGCCTACATAAAATATCTACACTTACGGTTCATCTGTGTGTGTTTGTGGTCCTGTTTTCCCTCAGTGCATCAAGATATTCAAATTCTATTTTTAAACACGTAAAAGAACTCCAGTTTTCACTGTCACACCAAATTTAGGATCAATCAAAACTTGTGTTATGAAATTACACAAGTTCAGGTTCAACATCTCCCATCTGGCCTCGCTGTATTTTCTATTTCTTTCATTTATGTTGTGTTTCAAGAAAATGTGTCATTTTAACCACTTTGCTGTGGTAAAATAGCTTAAATGAGAATCCATCTCATTTTTGGAAAGCCTTTGAGGAAATGAAAACATTGCTGCTTGGTTTTATAACTGGTAGGGGTTTTTCAGGTTCTTTTTTATGTATAGTTATTTCCGTATACTGTGCAATGAGATTCTTTTGACCTCTTTGTTGAAACAAAACCCTAATGTGACCCAGTTTAGCCCCATGTAAGAGCACATTTTAAAAGGTTGAACTCTAAATCTTATTTTGTGATAGTTCTCATAGACGTTATCAAAACACAAAGATCTTGAAACTTTGGTCAATTATTACAAAAGCTTTGCAGTTTGATAGGATACAAGAAAACTTGTCCAAAAAGAATCAGCCAGGTTTTTGTTAACTAGCCCCAGTGTAATAAGTATGCTACAGCACTTTCTTATCAATTTTCATATAAAATGGTTCCAGCCAAGAGAAGCACTGTGTAGGAGTGAGTTACTGTGAAATTGACTTTTTTATTAGTCCAACTGTGGGTAAATAAAAACTGGAATTAGGCAACATTTGAAAATGTTCCCCTAAGGTAAGGACTGTCAGACTCAAACAGGCTTATGCTGACACTTGGATGGTGCATCATTCCACATATTTTATTGAGAACATTTAGACAAGCTCTTAACCTTAGTTTCATTGCTTTGCTTGCCTGCAGCCATGATGACTGCGCATGGGGAATTATTTTGAATGAATTACAAATAAGGCAATTTGCAAAACTCACCACATGAGATAACAAAGCCAAATGCCTTTTCACCCAGACCTTTACCTCTCAGAGCATTTTCTGTTTTCTAGGGTTGTTATCCATCGGCTCTGAACAAAATGTCATCTGGACAAAACTCGACAGATGTAAAACCAATCAGAGATGAAAAGTAAGATGTAGCGCTGAACAATACATGCAAGGTGACATGGTGTTTGGTCTGATTTCAAGCAGGAAAATCATGGCAGCCTAGTCAAGATATTTTCATATTACAGCTACACAATGTGATTCTGAAATTTTAGGAAATGCATTTACAGAATATTGAGTCATATTTGAGCAGCAGTGTCTAGTTTGACAGTTTGATCTCAGTTTTGTGAATCAGTCGAGATGCACTGAGAGATCTGCTGACAACCAATCAGAGCAGCAAAGCGGGTGACATGTAAATTTTTAAAACCTGAATAATAAATTTGTCTGCAGGTCATCATACATTCCAAAGAAAAATACATTTAATTAGAAGAATTACTGGAATGTGGGTGTTTTGTTGGCGCAATGGTTGATAAATGAGACTAAATCTTAAAGTGCTCTTCATTAGCATCTCATTGGCCTGTCTGAGTGGATTATGCAGGCTCCTGGGTTTCCTCCAGGTGCTCCGGTTTCATCCCACTGTCCAAACACAGACATACCAATTAATCAGACTCTAAAATTGCCTGTAGGTGTGTCTGGTTCTTTATATTAATGTGTCAGCCTTGTGATGAACTGGCAAACTGTCCAATATGTACACAACCTCCAGCCCCAGGCGACCCTCCAATGAATAAGTAGTTAAATATTGACATGATAAACATATTGGGTAAATAGCATCACAAAAAGTATTTGACATTCAAATATTGTACATGATAGTAGATGGTGCAAAAAACTCGGACAACTAATTCACTATTGACTTTATTCCAGTACCACATACTTTTACAACCTAACATAAATAAAGCTAAAAGGGGGACAAAAACATTTCTCTGAGCGTTTCTCTTTCCATCAGTTAATGTGCCAGTTGGACGTCATTCTTTTGGCTGCAGACGGTGAAGATGTGGAGGACAAAAGAAAACAAGTCAGGAAGTAGCAGACAGTGAGAAAGAAGTAGAAAGAAGGAGTTAAACTACTGGTGCTCCTTATAACCCCCCATCCCATCCTTTTAAAACATTTGCCATTTTTTTAAATTATTATTATTTTTTTAATTGTTTAGTGGGTGGGCCTTTCTCAAACCGCCTCCTACCATGCAGAGGGTTCAACATATTACATGCCATCTCAAACCAAGTGGTGCTGAGTGCAAGTGGCTTACAAAGCGGTCGGCAGTGAGCGTACACGGATGCTGGCTTAAAGAAGAAGTATGTTTTTTTGCACATTCAGCCTTATAATAAGGATATTTACGGTCATATACGAAGTTCACAGCATTATTTTGACAAACAGTGCAGTCCTGAGAGCTGGAGCTCATAGCTGATGTCAAAGCTAGCTGAAAACAACAGAGGAGCATGTGCACTTAGACAGTCCGTCAAACAACACAGTAAGCACTTGTTTTAAAAGGTGTGAAACTCGCCAAATGCTTAGTGGTGTCCTCTCATGTACCGACACCAAAACACAATAGATATATAACCCATAAACAGCTGTTTGTTCCGTGAAGCAGCTGAAAGAGACGTTTTTGGGTTATATATCCGTGTTAAGCTTCAAGTTTAAGTGTCGGTACATGAGAGGACGCCACTAAACATTCGACAAGTGTCATGTATTTCAAAACGAGTGTTATATTTTTTGACAGATTGTCTCAGTGCACATGCTGCTCCGTTGTTTTCAGCTAGCGGCAACATCAGCAACGAGCTCCAGCTCTCAGGACCGTGCCGGCTGTCATAATAATGCTGTAGAACATCGTTCTAAATATCCTTATTATAAGGCTTAATGTGCAAAAAAAACGAACTTCTCCTTTAATAACCATGTGCAACGCTGTGTTGTGTCTGACGAGACACTCAGTACAAACGCAAGTTCAATACACTGTTATCTAAAATGAGGTACAGTCGTTGACGATGTGCTGTATTCATAAAAAATGTTCTCCAGTCTCAAAAATGATATTAAATTAAATGATTTACGGAGGAAAAAGACAAAAATAAATATTAAAACAAGCATCGAATGCTGTTATTAATGTAACATATGGTAGAACATAGCACCCATTTGATAATAGCTCAATATTAACAAAATGTAAATAATAAAACCAATAACATGGAACAAATGTGCAAACCGACATAAAACTGTCAGTAATAATAAAAATATGATAAATAAAGTTAAAAATAAAGTTAACAGATTGTGTTTTCTGTTTCTGCTGGAGAGGGGAGTGCATCTCATAGCATTTATTTGTATTTATACCCTTAACTCTTATCAAGCGTCCCTCATTCAGCTGTGAGTGTCACCAAAGAGTGGAGTTGACTCCGTAGCGGGGAAAGTGGTTTGAAAAAGGTCCACTGTGACACGAAACACAGGTAACTGGATGGTTGCACAGTTGTAATTCACCTACCCAGGCACTCCCCACTTTCCCACCTTAAAGTATAAGATTGCACAGATGCTATCCCTATTTCAAGTCCTTTTTACCAGTTTATCCACCTCCCTCCTTACAGGGTAAATGTACTTTGTGCCACTTTGTGCCCCTTGTGTCTGATAACTTGGTAAGTGGTCTTGAAATTAATTTGAGCTCCACAGCTTTCATCCCTCCAGCTTCACTCGCCTCTCCTGTCTGTTTCTCCCGCCGCTTTGGAGGCTTAAACAGTTTGAGAGATTCCTGGCAGTGGCAGTAAAGCATGTGGACAATGGGAGGCATGAGAGCCCACATGATAGGCAGGGGCAGGCGACTGCTTTGCTTAAGTTGCTGGGGCAGCCGTTTGACAAAGCAGCTCAGATATGAGTCTAAACTTCTGACCTGATCAAATCCCAGAGGAATATCCCAAGACACCATGACGACTAAGGACAAAACAGCATTTTTATGACTTCATTTCACCAGTTGGACAACCAAAAAAAAACCCCAACAAACATTATAAGATAAATGGTAAATGGACTATTTTCGTATAGTACTTTAGTGTTCTGACTACTTAAAGCATTTTTACAACACAAGTCAGCATTCAGCCAATCACACACACATTCACACACCACTGGAATAAATTGGGAGCAGTTTTGGGTTCAGTTTCTTGCCAAAGGACACTTCCACATTCAGACCAGAGATCGGACCACTGACCCGCTAATAGGCAGATAACCTGCAGCTGCTCCTAATCTATAGATGAGTTCCAAATCATGCAAAATACAAAAATACTATGAAATAATTAATAGTATGTTATCAATAATTCAGTTTTTTTTCATATACATAACACATACTTTGCATTTAATTTTACTTTTGATGCACAAAAGTACAGTCTGAAGATAGTTTTAAATCATTATGTCGGGTGTCTTGTAGAGGTAGATGACTGTCACTCTGCAAGAAAAGAGACTCACTGACATAAAACTCAGGAAAATTGTTGTGTTGTGGCTGTAACTCGTTTAAGGAGCCAGTAAGCTTGGGTTAAAGAAGATGCCAAGAAAACCACAAAACACTACAACACATTCTCACAGTATCAACACACACACACACACACACACACACACACACACACACACACACACACACACACACACATCCAGGAAAGATTAGGCCATACTTTTGCATCTGTTGCAACTCACAGTTGGAGACACTGCTACCA
>JAPQLA010000003.1:16661551-16673058 GCA_029822935.1 Naso vlamingii | reverse complement strand
GCTTCATAGAAAGTGTCACCATCTAGTTATTTATTTGTTGCTGTTTCGTTATTATTTATAACTTTATTTATAACTTTCATATTTTCATTTTTCTTAATTTCCTATTTTAATGTATCCCTGTGCCCATATACAAATTTCAAACCTTTAGAAGCAGGGTTACAATGCTGTAACCTTTTTGTCATTTAGTAAAATGTGTGCAAGTAGAATTTAAACATTTTCTGTTATTTGTTTCTTTTATGAATGGGAATAAATTAATAATGTTGCATACTAACAAACAAACAAACAAACAAAACAAACAGGAGAATACGGCTTCACTCTACTGACTCCTGACATTACAGCAAGAGAACTCTGATTGGCTCTTTGCTGAGAGTATGCAAAAAGGGAAGAGACAAAGGTAGTGAAAACACACTCAGAGCAAGTTTAACACTCTGCGTGTCAGACGTTCAGAGCAATTCTCTTTTTAAGCCAAACTAGTGCAGTGAAGTGTTGAGCAGAGCATATGGAGCCGAACATCAGAAAAACACTTCAGGCAGACTTTAATGCATTTGATATTTCGGAGGAGCTTGGGTTTCTCCTCGAAGAGCCACTGGTAAGTTTCAGTGTCCTGTATTCTTTTTTCATACAACTGATACTCATTAACTGTATTCCAAACAGATCTAAACAAGAATACAACATGTCATAACACCACTGTGCATACAACTTTACAGACACGTTAGCCATTGAGGATTATTTTCTTTTTATCATTGTCTTTGTTTGAGCACTGAGCAGATGTTTGGGCTTGTTCTGACAAAGGTTGCACAGTGTTATTGATCTAGTGCAATCAGTCTCTTCTAGGCTATATTGAGCCATTCACGTGACAAGGCCTGCTCACTGACCGACACTGTAAATGACATAGTTCATGTACTTAACACGGTCTTTTATGTCAAATGAGACGTTTGGTAGAAATAAAACAAGTCACTCAAACGTAAAAGTCAGCTAACGACTTATGAGAATGACAGATTAGTTATAATTGCAAATGGTACATATCAGCATTGATGTGAAGTATGGAGTTTTTAGTTGGAGAATTACAGACTGGCATTAGGAACAGCCCACTCATTTGTTTATACAGTGATTTTCCATCTAGGCATCCAACGTTTTCTGTTTGGCTAATTTTCTCAGTTTTCTGCTGCCCCCTCTTTTAAATCGTTGTCCCTCTCTGACTGATAGCTTAGTCGCCCCCTGACATGCAGGTCAGCCACCATGGCAAACACGCGCTGATGATGTTACTGATTACACCCTACATGAAAATCCCCCATGCAAAAAAAAAGGGAAAAATCAATGAGCAAGTCATCTCATTCTCATTATCTTTTAGACTAACCTTCCAGACTATTATCGGGTGTGGCTGGACCTGGCAAATAATCTCACACATCTGATAGAATCACGCAAACTACGCGATCTGGTTCATGAGGTGAGAATGAGCAAAGCCTTCTAATGCAAATACTCAATGCAGTCAGGGCTGAGAATCTATGCATGCAGATGTCGATGTACAGTTTCATTAGAAGAAGCCCTCTGTTCATGAAACTGAAATCTGATCACAATCCAGATGCCCATCTTGAGTCCCCACCTTTTGAGTACTCATCGAGAGCTCAGGCTGGCTCACCTAGCACTGGGATACATCAGCATGGGATACGTGTGGCAGGAAGGACAGCACGCACCTGCTCAGGTAAAACACAACCGAGCAAAGGAATGATTTATGTTGACGTATAGATGCTGGTGTCTCTGTGAGGCTGTACTCTGGCACTGCTAGCTGATGATTATGTTTAGAAACTTCAATATCTTGTTCCATCTTAATAGATGATGTTAATTAATTAGCATTGAACATAAAGTAAATGCAATTGTCGTAAATAAGTAATGAATATAATGAATGTAAGCTTCTATGAATATAAACCACATGGTGGCGCAGCAGGAAAGGGGGAAAATATTAAAAGCAATAGGATTCATCTATGGGCGCCAGAATGTCGTAGCAATCCATCTAATAGTTAAAATATCTGAATACTCATGAAAGTGGTGGATTGACCAAAAGCCAGCCATTGCCGACCCTACAAACTTGCCGCCGTCATGGCTTAAAACATCCGGATTCTCAGTAAAGCAGCCCTGCTGGATTAAAAATGCAGTATGATTGGTTGTTCTGCAGGTTCTTCCAAAAGCCCTGGCCTTGCCCTACTGGCTTTTGTCTCGCAGACTCGGCCTTCCACCGATCCTGACTTATGCAGATTCAGTTTTAGCCAACTGGAAACTAAAGGATCCAGCGGGGTGAGTAATGCTGTTTAGTTGTCATATTATACTCTTAGTCCACAGAATGTCCTCCATGAAACAGCAACATTGCAGTAAATTGCATGTTTGAATTTCAGTGACTCATATTGAAAAATAACCAATAGTTCCTTCTCCAAACACCCGCTCCTCTTTTTCTTTCAATTTCATTTTAGGGACATTGAAGTTGGGTAAGTGAAAGGAAAACAAAAGTATCAGCTGCACTTTCACATGATTGTCATGTTTAACATTTGTGATGTTAAGCTCATGTGCTTTTAAAACATCACTTTTAAAAATAGGAACTTGGAGTTGATATTTTCCTTTCCCGGTGGTGAAAGCAGTGATGGATTTTTCATAGTATCATTGTTGGTCGAGATGGCTGCCAGTTCAGGCATAACGGTTAGTACTCGTCTTCTTCTAAGACTGATGCTGTCTATCTACCTTCTTCCTGTTTTGCCTCTCATCCATGCACTGTGTCTTTGTTGCTTGTCCCTTAGTGATGGATTTTAAACTTTTAACTCTAACCAGGGAGCTCTGGAGGTAATGCATGCAATGAAAATCTCGGACCTCATCGGCATACAGAGAGGCCTCGCCAAAGTAACTGAGTCTTTGAAGAAGATGAAGGAAAGTTTCAAACTCATGCATAGTGAGTTTGAATTAAACCTTGCCCAATCTGATTTTAATCAATTTACATGCTGAGTCTTTTATGAAGGCCCAGGAAATTCAAGACAATTAAAAAGAACTCAATTCGTGCTCTTTCCAGATCATGTAGATCCAACTGTGTTTCATGGAACACTGAGAATCTTTGTCTCAGGGTGAGTTTCACAACAATTCCTCACAATGGCCTGTATACCCAAGTTGTTAAAACTTTTAATATATATCTCTTCAGTTGCAGATTAATTTCACTATTAGGAATCAAAATCTCTTTGTTTTTCTGCCATTATATTTTGTACTTTTTTTAGCACGTTAAATGGTGTAATGCTTTTTTAATTGCATGTGTATGTTTATGAAACGTGTCTGTGGTTTGTCCTGCCTCAGGTGGCGGGACAACCCCTTGCTTCCAGGGGGGCTGTTGTATGAAGGTGTGAGCAATGAGCCAATTCTGTTATCAGGCGGAAGTGCGGCCCAGAGTTCAACCATTCAGTGCTTTGATGCATTGCTGTGCATCCAGCATGAAGATGAGACAGGTAAAGATACATTTCCTTCAACCTTTGACCTCCCAGATGCTTCTCACGAACATATCACGCTTTTTGTGCAGTCAGGTTGATTGCTCTGACAGAAAAAGTCTCCAGGAAGGGTTGTTATTTTCTGCCTTTCAAAGTCTTCTTTTCTGTTCTCTGCATTGATTCACCCCATCCAGGAGCCTTCCTGACACGCATGAGGGACTACATGCCTCCTGCCCATCGTCAGCTCATTGAAGCTCTGTCTGCCTGTCCGCCTCTGCGAGACTTCGTCTTGTCCCACTCCAGCTCTGCTCTCCGGCAGGCCTACAATGCCAGTGTTACAGCACTGGTAGATTTACGGAACTACCATCTCAACACTGTGACCAAGTACATCATCGTGCCTGGTAATCAGGCCCGCACCATGGGATGTCCACTCAGAGGTGCAGGCACCATGCTGAACGCCACAGGGACTGGCGGATCCAACCTAATGGTCTTCCTCAAGAGTGCTCGTAACATGACCCAAAAAAAAAAGATTTCTGAGAGGCCATCTGCATCAAGAGAAAGTGAACCTAGTTTGTAGCTTATGTTGTAAATCCAACGCCTTTTTAAGCACTACGCTCTTGATGTTGTAAATAACAAAGACATACAAAGACAGTATTTTTCATTATAAGAGTTCCACTTCTAGGACACTGGGACTTTTTATGATCCTGCTGATATCATGGTGAATTGCCAAAGAAATCAAAACACAAAACAATTAGTTTATGTTTGGTAACTAAAATCTTAAGTTTTTTCACGAGCCACAACTCTGTTTCCCTGGTAACGCCTGAGGGTTTGACCGATACCTGAAACAGTCTTTGTCAACCCATTAAGTTTAAATGTAATGTAAATGATGCGATATCATTTATGTCATGGTTTACGTTAAAATTACATCCTCCATAATTTTCGACTTATTACCTCAAACAAAGTTTTTTATGCCTTTTATTTAATATTTATTCTTTTTCTTTTTGGGGGGGGGGCAAAAATTGGCTTTCATACCTCACAGTCCTTGATATCACTAAATTAACTGCACTTAACTTACTTAAGACTTAAAATCATCACATAATATGAATGTAAAAACTTTGAAAATCTCACTAAAGAGGGAGTTTTTAATGTTTCTTTTTTATTCTGTTTCTTTGTAGCCATGAAATCATGTCTAATTTGCCAAACCCGAATGAATCTGCACACTTTTGAATCTTCACATTATAGGCTTGATAAATGACTTCAATTATAGTTTAAGAATTTTTTTTTTAACCTCATATTTATTTGAAAAATATAATACTGATAACATTTGTTTTTCTGAAAACTGCATTTGATTGATAAACTAATGTGTCTCTAGTGAACAGACAACTGAAAGTGGGAACTCCTACATGCCAGTGAGGAGAGTAGGTGGCAGATAAGGTAGATAAATGTAGAGAGAAGCTTGAGCTGCGGAGACGAAGAGGAAGGACAGATAGAGGACACTGAAAAAAAAAATGGACAAGGAAATCATTGAGGAGAATGAAAGAGACAAGCAGGGTAACGGAGGGCTGAATGTGTGGGATCAGGTTGGTCAGTTTGATGGACTTGCACCTCCTCTTGCCTTCTGATCTTGACTGAAAATTGTGTCTTCTTACTACCGAGAACTAATCACGTTAGAAAAGTGAAGAAGGAGCTCAACTGCACTACTGCTGAGCCCTGGTCATGGTCCAACTCTGCTTCACTAAAGCACAAAGGATGTCAAATGTGGGCTGTTTGAATGCGGCTCAGGCTGTAACTACACCCGGTTCTGGTGTAGTTGTCTGCTGTCACATAGAATTGGGACATGGAAAGGGCCGCTGGCTCTTCTTCAGAAGTGTTTTCCCCTTCCTGTATTCCCATTTCAGCTTTTCTTTTCAACAGTATCCGTAAGGTAGAAACTCAGATCTCTCTTGGATAAAGTGACTTAGAGGTTTATGTTACAGAGAAGTTTCAGAGAAATCATGTTTTGTCCATCATTTTGGCAAAAGGGACAGCTTTAGGTACTAAATTACCCATCAGCCTCAGCATTCGTTATGCCAGAGGTGCAAACAAGAGCAACAGAGAATTTATTGTTACAGCCATAGTTGCTGAATTCAACCAAAAGTGACACACATACAAAAGGTGAACTGATTAGAACTGCAGTGGAAGTGCAGTTTCATCATCAGGAGTATCTTTAGCTTTTTCACCATCTGTTAGTGGCGCAGGTGACACAATTGTTCCTTGAAATGCACCTTGGGAGTGGTAGCTAACTTCTGTCCTGAATTTTTTATGTACACCCACTTGCACCTCCAACTTTTCATCAAAGAGGCAGATATTTTCTAAACAAGTTGTTCATCTTTTGTATTGATGACTCAAACGGAAAAGGATTCCTGCTGATAGAAGCCTTGAGAGTGCTCTGACTGTGAGTCAAGAAACACTGACTATGGGAAATACTGAATGGCTCCTTAACCAGGAGTGCCCGAAATAGCTCCTTGCATCTTGCAGCTCTATTGCCTCTGGTATTCAATAGACATAGCAGCACACTGAACCACCTTCAGTTGAAAATGTTTTAATTGTGATGTAGAAACAGTAGAAAAATGCATAATATTGCACATAATCACTAAATTGCACTTCTCAAGGTACAGATCTTTGCACGGGTTTTGGTGACCTGGATAATGTAACCTACGGTGAAATCTAATGATGGGAGGCCAGTGTGTGTCTTCCTGACATTTCTTTGACATGTAACAGTACCATAATCTACAGAAGAGCTGTTGCTATAAAATTACTTTGATAATTCAGCAAATACCTGCTTTGTAACAGCATTCAAGTTCAGTACCATTGCTACATCATCTTTTTTTTTTCCTTAACTAGAGCTGGTGGCTACAAGTCTTCTCTGTGGTATGCTACCAGACTCCTCTAGCACTGTGTATAGCCCTTCTGCTCTTGCAAATTCAGTGCACAGTTGTTTGTGTGGGTTGGGAGACAGATGGTTGGTGTTCAGTAATTGCCCTCTGTGGAAAAAAAGTTGTTTCACTTTACAAGAAGGGACCTGCAGTGGTAAGATAAATCAATAATTTAACGCGTAAAGTGTTAGCTGGCTGGACGTGAAACAAATGACATAAAGGAGAAGTGTGATTTTTTGCACATTAAGCCTTATAATTAATGTATAATATATAATATTTACTATCATATATGATGTTCTACATTATTATCTTGACAACCGGTGCAGTCCTGAGAGCTGGAGCTTGTTGCTGATGTCGCCGCTAGCTGAAAACAACGGAGGAGCATGTGCACTCAGACAATCAGTCAAAAAACACAATAAATGCTTGTTTTAAAAGATGAGAAAACTCACTGAATGTTTAGTGGCGTTCTCTCATGTACCGACACTAAAACATGAAGCTATACACGATTATATAACCCGAAAACAGCTGTTTGTTTCTTTCCCAAAGCAGCTGAAAGAGCCGTTTTTGGGTTTTAATCGGTGTTTAGCTTCATGTTTTAGTGTCGGCACATGAGAAGACACCACTAAACATTCGGAGAGTTTCACATCTTTTAAAACAAGTGTTTAATGCATTTTTTGATTGTCTGAGTGCACAGGCACCACTGTTGTTTTCAGCTAGTGGTGATGTCAGCAATGAGCTCCAGCTCTCAGGACTGCACTGTTCATCATAATAATGCTGTAGAACATCGTATATGATCATATATATCCTTATCATAAGGCTTATTATGCAAAAAACCAAACTTCTCCTTTAAAAATAGATCAGGTTCAAGACTTCACATCAGGGCTTTGCTGCAGCACAATGAGTGACTGAGAGGCAAAGGCAAACTCTTAATGGACTCACAAAGAAATGTCAAAATAGGCTTTACTTTTTGTTGGAAATTCAAAGCAGAAAACTTAAACATTGTTAAAGTTACCATAGAAAATATTCCCTCTTATAGGCAAAACATTTCATGTTTTCTTAAAAAAATCTAACCTTACACTGACTCTTTTAACAGCTGTACCTGCTTCAACAGGAGGGGCCCAAACAGATATTTGTAAATTTTATTTCACAGTATTTTGCTAAAAAGTTGCAGAAATTTGAAAATATAGTATCTGAACATTAGGGGTCAGGAGGGAAGAAGGACAGCATGACTGAGGCAAAGTTGGCTGGCTAGTTGTTATTAGCACAATGAGCTAAATGGGCAGAGAAAATAGACAGAGCGAGAGATAAAGGAACAGAGTGACAAAGAGAGGGAGGAGACGGGTCATTAACAAAGGCAGGCAGACGTTCAGTCAGACAGACAAAGTGAGCAGGACGTTGGCAGATAAGAAAGGAAAGGAGAGAAGAGACAGGGTTATAAGGACAGTGCTGACACACTGCCATGTACTGTACTGTGTTTCAGTCCTTTACACATGTTCCTCTCAATAGTCAAATGTTTGTGCTTTCCCGGAGCTGGGGCTGATGTCCATTCAAAGATTATAACTTCACTAACAAAAGGCCCTCCACATGGCGCCTCCTCTTGTTGCCAAGCAATATGCTCTAAGAGGAGAAAAGACCAAAAGTGCATTGCATTGGAGGATACAATAAAAAGACAATAAATATAAAGTGAGAGGTGCATTCACCCAGCATACAAACAACACCCAACTTTATGCGTCTTAAAAATACTAATGTGCAAAAATGTTTCCCAAAGCTCACCTAGTTTTTGCAGGTGTGTGTCGATCCTCTTCAGCAAACATGCCAGAAAAACGTTTGACAGAATCAAAATGTTTTGTGGTCTCTGCTGTCCCCCAGCTGACTAAATGTGCAGTCCCGACTCAAAAACCCCCAAATGCACCGCATTCTGTCATGGTCCGTTCTCATAGGCTGAAAGCTCCCTTTGAATACTCCCTCATCCATTTTGCGATTAACAGGGGTATTAATGTGCCCAATGAAAAGGCGGCTTCCAAAGCCTTCATGTTGTATTCAGAGGAACCAGAGTTTCCAACGAGCATGTTTTTTAGTCTCTGTCTTGGACTTGCGTTTCGGGGTGGATGTGAACACTTCATTGGAGTAAGGCAGAGCGGGGCATTGTTGGCTGTCCAGGGGGCAAAGTCTCTTCATCAGGGGCTGCAGCTTGTCCTCCTGCTGCTTGAAGTCCAGCTCAACACTGTAACACAAGTATAAGAGGAAAAATGTTTTAGAATATTTAGTTTATTCAGGTCACTATTATGCTATTGTGCAACACAAGGATTTAATTCAGGTGCCTCAGAAGGTTTCAAAGTTGTTTTCTGGGCAGCTTTAACAGTTATGACTCAGTTTTGACTTATTTTTTATGTTAGCAATCCACTGATGTCCAGATGGAGGCTGGGAAGGAGGCAAAATGGTTCAAATGCACTGACAGACACCCTGGCAGCACATATCTCTTGCAGCACATATCCACATTTCAGAGACTCCTCCGAGTAATAGACTTCCTTTGCATCATCTCTGTATTTTTTTATGCGTGCGGTCAAAGGGCTTTTCCTGCATAGATTATATGTGTATCAAAAAAGAGCCAGAATGTGGGTTGCTTCTAACATCAGACTTCCACATCCGCCAGTATAATCCCAGGCTGGTCATCGTCTGATTTTGTTCCGGCACCGTAGTTGAACTCTCCCTCCGATTAAATCTCTCAGGCCTGGAGAACTGTGGGGCTTAATCCCATCCAAATGAAACCATCGAGAGGCCAAGCAGACCCTGATTAACTGCCTGTATTCAAGCAAGGGATAAATGCATCATTATACACCATCTCCTTTCACTTTATTGCTATTGATTTGTGCTCTGTTAATCTATTCATTCTCGGGGTGTGCAATAAATTTTGAAAGCATCATAGTGGAAATAAAAGAGAATGAATCATCTGCTATTTGCCTGCCAAAGTGACACTCCTCACCTGATAATGAAATGTTCTGTTGCCTTTTGGTTTTGGGGCATTTTTGATTCACTCATATTTTTTTTCCTTATCTACAAAATTACTTAACACGCTGCTTTTATAAAAGGGTAGTGAATACTACAAAGCTTATTCCTGTCTTTCAGTTTGGAGGATTAAAGGTGGAAAGGAGAACTAAAGCTGCCAAAAGAAATGACATCTGACATGTCAAGGTCAAACATGGAGCCGTCTCCTTGTCTGCAGGCACACAAATAGACGTTAAGGTACAAAGCTTGGCTTGATGGGGTAACTGCTTTGATGGGCAGTGTAATTAGTTCGCTGAAGGATATGGTGGACTCAAAGTGACATAATGAATCCTGGGAGCTGTCCTCAGCCTTAAGATAAGTGTCAGTTAAAGAACAGAGCTCTATTAAAGCCTTCAGGGGAGAAACTGGATCGAGGGCTGGATAGTAGTTTCCAAGGCTTGGACTTACAATGAATCAATATGTTAGATTAAATAAAAGGAAAGTCAAAAATGTACTGGGGTCTGGGTTTGTTTCAGCCTCTTGAATGACTTCTAAAGGAATTTTCTGTCAAAACAAAACCTCTTGTTGCTCAGTGTTTTGCTTGTTCTTCCATTTTCTGTGCATATTTCCTCATTTCCACATCTGATTAATCTAAAACACTGTGTGTCCTCTGAAAGCTGGATCCCTGACAATAAGAAACTCAGTATAGTCAGACTGAAGTCTTTATCTTGGCAGGACTGCTGTTTCTTGCAGTATGTATTGCATTTTCTCTTGTTCGCATCATTCATTGTTTCACTTCCTCCTGTTTTTATCTCTATTTGCATCTTCTGTTTCATGCTAAAAAAAAACATTGCTGCTTTTACAACTGTGGCTTAAATAATGTTGACTGGACAGAAATCGCAGCAGCACAGTGCAACGCGGAATGGCCTCAGCAATTACTAAGCAATTAATCACTTGGCATATCACTGCAATTACTGTACGCTGTGGACAAACGCGTCAGTGGGAAGCCAGAGGTGGCACTGTAAGATGTGGGTGGCACTGGGGAGAAGCCCTATATCTAAGATCATCTCCGTGCACAAACAGATTGAAGCGGATGGAGACAGAAAGGCTTTTCTAGGGCATTCAGCAAAGCAGATTAATCATCTCTTTAGCTATGCAGTGTGAGTAGCTGTTGCTGGGATCAGTGGTGAGCCGTTTGTTTGTCTGTGGTCGTGGTGTGCTGAGCAGCGTTCAATGATTGTTGCTCCTGGGAGGGATTTCACTGCTGTGAGATGTCTTTTTAGCATGACATACTCTATTCATCCCACAGTGTCTACCTGCTCGCTACTGTTCTCTCTGCTACCGCCACCTTTAAGCGAAAAGTCATTCCTCCAGCCGCAATTTTTCCCCTTGGGCCAGTTACAGTTCAAACTCTCCACTTGACAAGGT
The DNA here is from genome assembly GCA_029822935.1 of Naso vlamingii. Taxonomy (NCBI): domain Eukaryota; kingdom Metazoa; phylum Chordata; class Actinopteri; order Acanthuriformes; family Acanthuridae; genus Naso; species Naso vlamingii. Next base: position 16,662,275 of record JAPQLA010000003.1, on the reverse strand, counting down.
GAGCAGTTCAGGTCCAGCATAGTGTAACATCCTCAGAACTACATGATGGAGCATACTGTAGCAGATTAAATCACTGGAGGCTGTTATTTTCTCTACTGACAGGCAACAGTTGATGCAGAACCTCCCCACAGGTTATGCAAATCAGACGCCAAAATGTTTCCGATAGAAAGACCAGCGTCTTTGTCTATTACATGGCTTTCTGCTTCACAGACAAACAGAGAAAGACCCAATCTTATTAATGAGAACAAAACAGAATAGGCAACCACAGCTCCGCCATCTCAGCGTGGGACACAAGTGCTAATTAGCTCCTTGCGTCTCATCATATTGCCTTGCAGTTGCCTTTTCCTGAACTTAACTGTTTTTCAAAGTCATTGTTAGTTCCCAATTGGAAACACTATTTTGTATGCTTTGATTCAAAAGCTGATTCTTATTCAACGCAGCATGTTGGCGATAAAATCCTCGTGAGCATTGATCTGCGCATGTTTTTTGAGCTGGGCTTCCTGCTGTAATCAGTGGTGGGCCACATTAATTTGCCTATAATGCTTGTGTGAATCTTGTTTGAACAACACATGCAGATAAACACGATGAACAGGAGGTAGATAGACACAAGTCTCCATCTTCAAGTTGAAAATTTTGGCTCCTTAAATTGTATTAGTGTTATTTTTGATGTTATTATTGTAATTATCATTATTACTTTTGTTGTTGTTTTTGTTATGGCTGCCAG
>JAPQLA010000003.1:16650468-16661042 GCA_029822935.1 Naso vlamingii | reverse complement strand
TGTCCTATAATGTTTCTATACAATGTTTCATCATGAATGGCAGTGAATGGGCTTTAAAACACAGCTTGACATCCACTAATGCAGGGGTCAGACTGCGAGATATTTTTTTATTCACTTTGTCAGATTAGGCAATTAAAGAGTCACAAATTCTTGCCGTGTCGTGGCCAAGAAACATGACAGACTACATGCTGCTCCCCGATCAATCATCGTTTGCAGTTCACGACACGCGTGAAGTCACCAGCGAGGAAGTGCTCTCCACTGACTACTCCTACTGACAAGCTGTCACGGGAGGAAAACAAAAAACCAAACATGCTAGTCTTTCTGCCATGAGGTTGTGAGGCGTCTGAGATGCAACATCAGTTGTCGTCAATTGTGACAAACTACACAAGATGAAAAAGTCAGATAAAGTCTGACCTCGGCATAAAGTATAAACAAGGTCACGTTTTAACGACAACATTCATAGAAGATAGGGGGTGATCTCTGCAAATGGTGACAAGTCAAAAATAGACTGGTGTGATCCTTCACATTTACCCTTTTGGTTGCTTAAATGGTATTATTATGATTACTTTTATATAATAATAACAATAATAGTAATAATAATAACAATAAAGATAATAATAATAATAATAGATAACCCTTATGATATGCCTTTAACCTTTGTTGTATGGAAAGTATCATTACTGTTGGATTCAGCCTCTCTCCCTTTCCCTTTCTTGCCATATATGTGTCCTATTTGTAGCTGTGATGTATGAGATCCTGCAGTAGACCAAGGGTGGGTTGAAGACTGTCAGGGGAGAGCTGAAGTCTGGATAGGACCCTCAGATTGACTACCTGAGCTCAGCGGCTGCTACAGGCCTGGATTTATCGGACATACTGGAGGTGTGGGACTACTCTGAAATTAAAGGCTACATCTCAGGGGCTCCTAATCTTGGCTGCAGTTGCAACGTGCGTTCGCCGTCTCACTTTGAGAGGTAATTGGTCTTTCGGTCCCCGCTTGCTGTTCTGGGCTTGTTTTGATTTACTCAAGCCTCCTGCTCATGTCACATGGAGAGGTTTGTCAAATAAGGTTATTACTGCTGCCCAATCAGCAATTTAACTAGGCCTAACTATACTGATGGACTATTGTCACAAAGGTGATGCTGGTGATGGGCTCATACGGAGGTTTGAGTTGTGTAGTCGTAGTACAATAAGAAATGTTTTCCCCCAATTAAACATAATTTAATCATGGAAGGTTTGCGCCATTGGGTTTTGCTGAAGAATATTAGACACCACTGTTTGCAGAATTTAAGATATTTATGACAATTGCTTTGGCAGAGACAGATAGGACTGTGATGGATTACTACTCTGCTTGCCAACTACAGCTCTGCTCTGTTCAAAGACTGTGAAAAACCATTTGGTTGAACTGAAATAAACAAGTAATGATGCAGATCACAGATGCATCTCGACCATGACTTTTTTACCGTACCACATGCTATGGTTTAGCGACAATAGACTGAAGGCACTTTTTTGCCAAAAGAAATTGTTCCGAGCTTGTTAATTAAGCCAAGTTGCTTCAGTTACATCCAGAGCTGGCACACTTTGTTTTATCAAGATTAGATCAGTGAGACAAATAAAGAGAAACTCCGATGTAGGCTTCAGGACTTATCTTCAGTCCTCTATTTAAAATGCAAGTGCAAATTATATTCTTGTTACATTTATGAGAAGATGAAACTCACATATGACTGCGTTTTCTCCATTTATTTGCATCAAGACATAATCAAACAATAGGTCTAGTTTAATCACATCACACAGATAATACAGTTGGCATGCTGAGTCCATTTATTTACATTAGACTAAATATTCTTACTTAGCCACTCTCCTTAAACCTCCAGATTAAAAACCACACTTACTTACAGTAATGGCTAAACCCGTAAAAACAAATCAATGAAAAGGCCTGTTTGATCAATAAGGACACAAACCGACACACAGAGACACACTGCGGTATTCTTGCTGTTACACAAGAGAGCACCTACAGTACAGAGCATAAAGAAGAGACTTAAGGAGAACTGCCATAGGTGAAAATGTATTTAAAAATGATTAAAAAAAATAATTTTGCTACATTACACATCTCAATTAAATCTAACGTTGTATGCTTTACAATGTGCACTATTTGTGATGCTTGATCATGTAGAATAACAATCACACACGAGAATAACATAAAAATTAATAGTTATTTTCTAACAATGAAAACTGCTTGATCTAGCAATGCTAGATTTTTTCCAAATATGTGTAATGTGAGTCAAAAGTTTTGTTATTGTTTTTTTAATTTTTTTTTTTAAATGTATATAATTTTAAGCCTCACAAAGCCAGGGTGTCCTGAATTATTTATCATTCAATATTGTTGCCTGTGATGCACTGCATAGATTTTTATATTCATGAGGTTCATTACGCTGATGATAACTTTGTTTACTGTGGAAATGAAATCTTTAACTGGAGGACGAGGACATGTCCATTACTTTGTCCATAATTACTGTACACGAATAAGTAACCAGTAAAGTACCTTTAAAAAATCTAACCTAAGATCTTTGCTACTTGCTGTTTTCTTTAAGGGCAAGAAATGACATCTGAATTTGATGTATTATACTACTATTCTTAGGAAGGCCTGTGAACCATGCATTAATGTAATCAAGGCAAGTGTGAACAAAAATGTTTTTCACAGTTATATCTGTAGAAAAATGATGACCACGGCAATGTTTTTTAACCTGTAATTGGAAACACACCATCAATGATCAACCCCCACATTTTTAGCCAAAGATGTGGTGGTGAGAAAGTGTCAGGCAAAATGATGTGTCCCAGTTAGGGGCCACATCCTCCAAATACCCACGAAAGCCATGCCTTTGTGGTCTGCAACGGCAGAACTAAAACTTCTGTTAAATAAGACAGTGTGGTCTACAAGGCATTTCCTGTTTTTGTCGCCAGCAGTTCTCTACGCTCTTGATGCCTAGCAACCTTGACCCAACAGTAGATTTCTGTGTTTGTAAAGAGGGAGCCTGAAAGGTTTTAATTTTTCAATACCTACTTCAAAACATAATCCTTAGTTACTGCTGCTGCTTGCCATCATGTTAGCTCATAGAAAAAAAAAAACATAGTTAGCAGTGTGCGATGAATCTTGGGATACGATGTCTGTGAAGGATCCATTTTTTTCAGAACAGGGACAGAATGGGACAGTCTTTGTCGCGCCTCTATGACGCAGTCGTTCTATGGATACAGCCCTTAGAGGATGCAACCCCTGAATTGGGACACAGCTATAGAGCAGCGTGTCATCTGTGTATGTACATAATGTTTCTGTATTGGGCCTGTAATGGCAGTATGTAGCAACAGGAAAGAAAGGAGCCCAGGACTGAAACCTGGGGGACACCACGACAAATGTTAAAACTAACTGAACCCCCCAATGAAAATAAAGTAGTATCTTGTAAACAGAACTGCACCGAGTACATCAGGTTGAACTGTGCTAAATGCAACAATGAGACCACAATTACTGTTTTTTAGGTATCCAATCTATTCTATCTATTTCTGTCATTTACTGCTTTTTCAGTATCTTATCTTACTTTCCTCCACTCAGATTTACCGGCTCAGAGGAGTCCTTGAGACTAAGACAAAAAACATGTAGGAAAAAAAGCAGGGGAGACCATGAGATAGTAACTGTTTTTGATCTGGACAGCTTGATTTGGCTAAATTACAGCAAAGTAAGAGGGTAACAGTTTGTCTGGGAAAAATCTGCCAAGTGTTTTTCTGTCATCACCAACCTTCGCCTTGTTTACTTCAGCATCTTCAGGGAAAGCTTGATGTAGAAATAGTGTCGTTAAAGGTGAGCAGCTTCATTCTATTTTAAAGAAGTCAGTCTGTTTTAATAACACCGTTTGGTCCCACATGCTCGACAGGAGTCGTCACAGATTGTTAGGCAGACAAGATTTATAGGATCTCTTAAGTTAGGTGAGACACCAGGTCATGAGAAAAGCAACCGCCTTGAAGCTCTTACTGCTGACACCTGTCAGTGTCTCTTAAAGCAGATTTAGTTGCAACCCTTTACTGCTAACATAATATTTGTTTTGCCTTTTCAAGAAGTATCAGATAAGTTTTTCATTTCTTGCTTTTGCCTTTTGCGTTGATGGTTGCTGAATTTTAATCTTGGATTGTGAATCAGTCCCGTTCCGTACAGGCTAACATCTGTTTCCAGTGTTACTGACTACAGTTCACAGCTGCTGCTGCTCTGTTGTGTGGAGGAGTGAGACTGGCTGTTGTGGTGCAGTGCTCTGTCTCTGTTATCTTTTTGATTTTTTTGGAGAGATATTGATGGAGGAAAGCCCTTTGTTTCTATTTTTGCTTCTACTTTGACCAATTTCAGACAAAGCTCCTGTGTTGATGCAGCAGCACCAGAACATAAATGCTCTAATTTAAGTCTGCAGACTAACTCCTCAGATGAGCTAGTGGTTCACGTCTGGGTCAGATTTAATGCTCATATCCAGACAGTCATTATTAGCATGTTGCCTAAATCAGAAAATGTGTCAAAATCTCCAATATGAGGTACACTGTGATGTTAAATTTGTCCACTTTCACTTTCCCTTTCCTTACTTTCGTTCTAAAACTTGCTACAAGTGTTTAAACTTTTTAAAGTGGCGTTCTTCATTTGATCATTAGCACAATCAAGGAGCTTTAAGTCCTGCTGTCAGACATCAAGAGAATAACTGACTCTGCTGTGTCAATAATGGATTAGAGGACCTGAAAAATGAGAAAATATCATTACAGCTGTTATCGCCGTGTCATCTGCACAGAGCGGCACTGACAGGAATAAAGAACGGGATGACAAGAATTTAGATGCCACAAAGAATGGAGCAAGAGCATAGCACTCCATGACTGAGATGGGAGGTGGTCAAGGGGACGTGACAGATGGACAACAGAATACACTTCATTACAGCTGATATACTGTAGGGTGAAGTCAAGACAGCAACTTTAATTACACATTGAGGTTGCAGCTGAGTGTGAGAATTTTCCTTTGTTTGTTTGATATGTTTGAAATGCAGGTCATTAATGTCAAACAAGTTTTTCTGATTGTGGAAAGAATCTTGTAAAAAACCATGAAGCCATGACTAACTTAGGGAGAGACCTTCACATTATTACAGTTTTACTTGACTCTTGTACCTGCCTGTAAGTACAAATGTGTTTCTACGGATGATTCCTGCATGAGGCTGGATGATTTCTCATCGCCCTGCATCTGGTATGAAATGTAAATCCTGCTTTCAAGTTCCACAGTGTCTTCCACCACAATCTGGGTCAGCTTGACACAATGCACTCACTGCAGGATCATCTTGAAACTGTTACATAAATCGAAATCCTAAAAGAAACATTGCCAAGGAAGGGCAGCTTCTTTTATTCTTTGCAGTAAAAAAATGTCTAAAGGTGTGTCTCCGTTTAAATGCGGTTAGAATGTTCAAGCTCCAGGACAGCAGAGTAAGCCTGGACAGCTCTTATTAACTTGTAGAATAACTGTTCAGTCAAAAGGGAAGCATAAAGTTGAGGAGAAAACCCCTTTACGGGAGCAAACTTTGATATTCGGAGAGGATATAAAGCACTTATCCATAACTTGTGTGATTTTGTGGTTTTAAAGGTTTCCCTCAGGCCCATTTGACAGCCACTGAGAAATCCCACTGCACAACGTCTATTTTCTGAGAAAACTTTGCAAACAGCTGTCTGTTTCCTGTTTTACAGAACAAGGCAACAAGTGGGTTTAGCAGTAGAGGCTTTTGGGTTGAAGTGACAAATGACACAATGTTAGAGCTCGAATGGATTTCCCACCTGCTACTGAGTCCCTTGTCAGCACAGAGCATATCAGAACACTTAAACCACGCAAAACTGTTTGTGTACTTTGACAGAAATAGAGAGTCTTTTAAAAATGCCAAAACAGTTTTTATGTTTCATGGGATGCAATAAAATTCCAGGCCCTCATATTCTCCGTGGCAGGGTCAGCTGTATTTCCTATCCAATCTAATTCACTTTCCACTGTGATGTGTGATTACTTTCATTACAGTGAGATAATACATTCCCCTTAACCTTTTGCCAAATGATATTGGAGGCATTTTTTATTTCATCATCCATTGCAGAGAACATGCTTTGATGCATAATGCCCAATATACTGTACAATGCTGCTTATGTTAAAGGAGCATATAAGTCTATTTTTGACTTGTCACCATTAGCAGAGATCGCCTTTATCTTCTACAAATTTTGTTGTACAAATGTGACCATGTGTTTACTTAAGTAGATGTCAGGCTGCATTTTAAAGCCTGTTCACTGCCATTCATGTTGAAACAGAGTATGGAAACACTTTAGGACAGGTGAAAGTTGCTAGCTATAGGTAATTCACCCTTCTAAAGAGAACATCTGCGTTTATTTGGTCAAAAATCACTGAGAGAGAGAGAGAGAGAGAGAGAGAGAGAGAGAGAGAGAGGAGCCGAGGGGACCAAAGTTATTACGCCTGGAAAAATAGTTCCTTCCAAGTGCTGCCTTCCTAGTTAGAATATTAGCGTGAAGAAGGATTTTGACACAGACGTTCTTTTGAACTAATGCTCACACATTTTCAGCTACTTCTTTTAAAGTTTATTGAATATCACATCACATCACACCATCACATCACCAAACTGCATACTACACAAAGAACATGTTATGCTACCATCTAACCCAAGATACATAGTGCCACAATTCAGCAGGGTTGGACTGAACTCTGTTGTACATCAGTCTATCCTCAAATTAAACATAGATCTCGATCCCAGAGTAAATGCATGCTAATGCTACATGTTTGCTTGTCCTTTGTGATTGTGATGTCATGCTGAGTTGGATGTAACCGTGTTTGATGTTCTGTCTGTTTTGAGATGTTTCTGTAAACAGAGCAGCTGTGAATGCAAGACAAATTTTATATCATTTTATGTATTTTGGGAAAAATGGGTGGGGTTTATGTTACCTGTGAGGCTGATGTCGACAAAGGACAATGACATGTAGGAACACTGGGATGGTGGATGGTTATTTAAGGTTTTTCTCTCTTTGAGTCCATTTATTGTTGCACACATAGTTCCTCTATTAATATTGTTATTATTAATTGTTATAATTATCATTAGTCAGATCACTGGAAATGCACAACAGAAAAGCAGCACTGTGCCAAACCCTCATTACTGAATAATCATGCAGAAAACAGCATTTGATGCAGCAATTATGACACACTTGCAGTAAAAAGAACTCACCTGTAAATGATGCATGCGCTGTTTCGACATGTGTCACAATTTGCTGTGTCTTGTCCTGTTCGGTAAGTGAGCCTGCGAACAGAGAGATGAAAAGATACACTGTATGTGATCTCGGGTGGCAGGCTTAAACTTCACATTTCATCACCTGTGGGCATCAGCTATCAACAAAATTTGTTCAGCTTGGTTTTCACTTGGTGTTGTTTATTCAGAACAGTTGAAAATGCAGCAGGAGACCCTGATCCTGCAGTTCTCTCCCCATTTTGGTTGATAAAGTGTGTAGACTTGCTGATTTTACATAATAGGATTTACCCCCCCCAGTTTCAAATATGTTCTGTGTCTCTATCCTATAGGCACAAAGAGGTAAGCAGCAACTAAATGCTGTATGAATCATTTGTAACAAAAAATCAATGCTTCTACATTTTGCGCTATAATGTGCATCTTTTTTATTTCCAATGCAACTGAATTTGCTACAGACATTATGGGCATCAGGGTTTAAAAAAAAAACAATCAACAAAATATATTATATCTGCTCCTGTTATGGCATAGGTACACAGCCTTAAGGGTCTCTTGTCTTTACTGTTTAAGAGTTGTAATTCTGTATCTTGAATGACCTTTGCAGAGAACCAGCCAAACAGATTCTTGGGGGATGACGGAGGCTTCTGTGTACATATGTCAAAAAAAACACATTAAACATAGAGCAGCTGCAGTCACCGTCTTTCATACCACTATAATTTTTTCATTCATATCTCCTCAGTGAGTTTACATAACACGCAGGTGTGCATTGTTATTCATGCTATATGTTGGTGCATCCAAACGCAGGCTGCAGGGGCATGAGGATGATGGGAAGGGCTGCTTTAGAGCTGCACATGTAATTGCTTGCTGTCACTGGTAGCCGCTCCTCCTGCTGGTTGACATGTGGAGAGGTTGAATCTCAACTGTCCACCATGACATGAGAGGTGACCTCATTGGGGGAGACAGAGCAGCCTCTGAGCGGATCGAAAATGCTGATGGGAACTCAAGGTCAGGAAGTTCATCCATCCTGCCCTGTTCACAAATGAAGTCTCTTTGAACAGCTGCGTGCAAGGACAGTAACTCACTGCACAGACAAGGTCTGCTCCAGAGCTGTGCTGCAGCCTGGCTTTTCATGCACATCACTGTTATTTAAAGAGCTTTGCTCTGATAATCAAAGTGTATTAACCTAAATTCATTACAACTCTTTGTACTCAACACACACACACACACAAAACCCCACTTCTGTTTTACATTCAGGGTAATATGTTCATGACCTAATACAGTGGCACTGTGTTAAAGCACACAATGTGACTGACGCTTCATGGGGGGGGGGGGGGACTACTCTGAAAGTCGTTCTCCAAGCTAACTGTTTGTTGGAACAAATTCGCTGCTGTGTTGTTTGCCCACGTCAGCTGTCCTGGGATATGTACTGCCTTCGTCATTCCTGTTTCGCTGTCCACACCCCCTGCCTACGTGCCTGCTGCTCTGCCTGTCTGAGCACTACACAGGATTTTGTGTTAAACTAATAACCTGTGAATAAAAACCACAGTCAGATCAGGCGACATTGTTCCACATTGCTTAAATATGAGATGAATACTATAGGTCATCATGTGTTCCAAAATATAGAATATAGATACAACACATTTACCGGCTACAAAATGCAGTATAATAACCAGACTTGCCTTTCTTGACTGGTCAGTGTGCAAAAGACCCCTTGGAAATTGAGGGGGTCTCCTTTAACTAGTGCTCCAGTGGTATGCTGAGGTCTTACAAATAGCAGGCTACAGTCTTGGGCCCCGACTCTGGACATGTGCTAGCTGAGTCAGGCGATGGCCCTGCATGAACGTTAGCTGCGGCAGCCGAACAAGCTTCCTCCCCTACATTTTGGTTGTCCCGGTTAAAATCCAAAGTTGGTTAGTAAGGAGCTTTGTTTTCTCTTTCCATGTTTAGTCCATGAGTGAGCCAATATTGAAGCAGGAAAAAAAAAAAAAGAAAAAAAAAAAATCCACCGCTTTGCAGACAGGTGGAATGTGGAGGGTACGAACTTTTGCAACAGCGCCACCCAATGGAAGGCGGCATTACCAGAAACAACCGGGTAACCAAGTAAACACAACAATGTATTCACATTTCTGAATGATAGTTTTGTGATTTCAAATAAAGTATAAATTCTCGACAATATACACCTTTTACAGACATTTTTATTGATCACTGCAATGAAAAATCCTTTTAAAAAAGTTTTTCTTGAGACCCCCAGAATTTTGCAGTTGAGGCTTTCAAGGGGTCTGACCTGTCAATTAAGCCCTGTATTTTGCACCTTGACTCTAGTGCAAAAACTTGAGGTTTACTTTTGACTTACACAACAATGTCTTGGTGTCACCTTGGCCTGACATGCATCTTTTTATTCTAGTTCCTTTTTGCAGGATTTCATCAATTAGAATCCAACAGTAGGTATGACTTCATCGAGGTTAGGAGGATGTGAAACAGATGTCAAGCATGTGCATTACACTATTTTAAGTTCCCGCTGGACTTTTGTGGGAATTTTTTCTCATGCTTTTCACATGGCTCAGAGGACACAGAAAGAAAATGAAGGTGAATGATATTTTCTAATAATGTTGTTTCCCATGTAAAAGTAGAGATAACTCATATGAAAGAGAAGCTCTCTTCGACACATTGTGCCTGTACCCTTGCTGCGACAAAAGATTACTTCATCCTTTTGTCCCTGTGCCAAAAAGCAGCTGCCTATACATCACAGGACTTGATGTATTTGTTCCTCCGAAGAACATTTTTGGTTGCTGTTTGCTTTTTCTTGAAGTGGAGCTTGTCTAGCCATCCAAAAAAGAAAAAGAAACAGTACAATAGAAGGCATCCAGTAAATGCACCTCTCTAATAACACTGATAGAACACAACACAGAAGCGGTACTACAGCCGCCACAGTTTTGTGGAGATGAAAGGCAAAATGTTATGAGGCTGCACTAATTGGGGCTTTAAAACCAAGTTCTGCAGAGCCACGTTGGGGTGCCTTGTTCTCCAGTGGATATGAATATAAGACTTAAATACAATTTATTTTGTCATGCAGTGGGTTTTAGAGATGGAGTACATTGATTCTTACAATGGCATTGCTGTAAGGGTCAGTCTGCAGACATGGCTTGAGGACTTTCTGAAGATTGTTACTGTAATGCGTTTTGTCCCTTACAGATATGTCTCTGATGAAATGTAACACATAAAGATTAATTGTAGGCACATTTGCTCACATTAAAATAACAGAGAAAACTATAAATATGTACGTATACTGTG
>JAPQLA010000003.1:16578632-16589660 GCA_029822935.1 Naso vlamingii | reverse complement strand
AAACCTCAGTCTAAAGATTTCAAACTTTTATATATACTGAAAATGGCCATTTGATGTGACTATTGAATAAATAATGACAGTAGAAATGCAGTTTGCTTGGATGTGTCATTGTCCTGCTGCTGTGGTCAGAATCATAGACCAGTGACACTGGACCATTTCATGGATTATTTTTAGGAAATTATTTAAATCAGAAGACTGTCCTCCACTGGTGTCCAATTTCATTTACTTGTGACTTCATTAAGGGAAACATGCAACTTCTTTTCCGTGGGTTTTGTTCTGCTGGGCGGCTGCCTCTCATTCATTTCCCCTTCAAGCAATCTAATCAATATTTAATTGCTTTTTCTTTTTTGTGTAAGATGTCTTAAGTTCACCCTGACTACACGGCAAAGCTTTCTTCTGTCTGAAGTCAAGAGCTAAAACATTAAAGTGAGTCTAGTGTGCAAGATTCATGGGGCTGAATGGGCAGAATATGTCAGAAAAGGAATATTATTCTGTTCATTAGTGTAGAATTAGATTAAGAATTGTTGTGCTGCCTGAATGAGCCCCTTAAAACAGAGGGATGTTGCAATGCCATGTTGTGATAGAGGTCTAGAATGGACAAACCTGTAGAGGGTCTTTTGCTGGTTAACTTAAGGATCTCAAAAATGCTTGCAGTGATAGTGACGGCAGGGATGATCAGTTTGCTGCAATCTGCTACCTCACTAAATGCCTCTAAATCCTGCACACTGGACCTTTTTTAAAATGGAACAGTCAGTCATTATAATCCAAACATTTCTCCCAGGGCCCAGGGTATCTTATTTCAAGTGCACTCAGAACATTCTGTTCACTAATCAAGGAAAACTTTTTTTTTTTTGGGGGGGGGGGGGACTAATTTGCAAATATTTGCAGCTTATAGCTCACACTCCTCTCTCAGTATTGTGTTTTTGAACAACCTGCAAAATGAGTCTCCTGTGTTGTTTGTGAGGCTGCTCTGCTTGACCAACGCAATGACATCTAACTACAACAGCAATCCAAGTAATTGCCTTGTGATCAATAAAGCACATATTGTAGCCGAAGGGGAAACGGGTGAGGTGAGGGTGGGGGGAAACACTTTTACTTTAATGGACACATGTTTTAAAAAATTGAAAGGCTTGCAAGGAGAGCAGAGAAAGGAGTGTTCGGTCACAACTGTGCAGATGTTAGTGAATCCTTTCCTCCCTCGTCAGAGGACTCAAGCAGCATGATGTTTTGTCCAAGTCCCACGTGTCCACAGTTTTCACCTGTCATCTCTTGACCTCAGTTCTTGTTCACTTGACACTGTCTGACACAAACAGTTGACCTCTGCCCTCTCTGGGTTTTTTACTTTAGATAGACTGTCACAGAAAGCTATTTGACACTTCTGGAGGATGACCTATTGGGTTTGTTTTGCAGATGAACAGTTGCCTGCAAATTACTTTAAACCCCTCATTGCAGGGATGTCACAGTGAAACAGTTCAGTGTTCCCTCTCCCTATAGAAAGTTTTTGTAGAAATCACCTTTAGGTGAGTGTGGACAAACTGTGACCTACAGACCAACTGTGACTGACTGCCCGTTTTTAAAAAAGTCTTCCTGTGAATTCTTTAAAATAAACTATTTTATGGCATAAGCATATTTCTAATAACTGCATTGAATGTACATTGCATCTTCCATCCATCTGGAACCACAGCCAGGAAGCCCTGTCGTCGCAACTGAACACTCGAGGGACTTGTTGTCATTTGTGACAACTGCTTGACCTTTAATCAAACTCACCTTTTGTAAACTGTAGGTATAAGTCTGCCATTAGGCAACTATGCGGTCGTCATTCTTCTCACCTTCAGCAGTCTGCGTGTGATCATTTAAGAATCTTTTTTGTCCTGGATTTAGACCAAACTGACTGTGATTGGTTTAAACGATCTCAAACAAGCCAAAGAGGTTTTTTTTTTCTCTTCCTCTGTAGTGTTGACACATGCTGTAAAAATACAGTAGGGCTGGTCATGCATATCACTCTGTAGCATGTTTTCATTGATTGAGAAGCGAATTTTAAGCAAACTTTTTAAATTTCGCAAAAAAGAAAATGCAAATTTGGAACATTTCCAACAGCCGGTCTGGAGCATATAAACAAGACTGCAAAGTGTAGTTTGGTCAGAGGATGGCAGTACAGGCAACATTACATATCTATTCAAAAACAGCTGTTTCCATCTCTCATTTTGAGCATTAACTGTTTTTTGACAAAGACAGAAACCACCTCAAGTGAGCATTAAAACTTTTTTTTTTTTTTTTTGCGAAATTGAGGACTTTTTTTTCTTCTATTTTTGCCATTTCCATTTACAGTTTCTCATGTCATATTTCAAAATGTTCATCAACTATGCTTATGGAAACATGGCTTATAAAATGAAAACATGTATCTTAGTTCATTAAACAGATCACAACAGTAAAGATGGAAGCTGAAAATTTCCAACTGTAGGAAAAATTAGCACCTTTTCACAAAAGTCAGTGTGAAGTGTATTAACGGTATTCAATTAACAAGGAATCTGTCTCACAAAGAAAAAGCTCTATAAAACTTAATATACGTCCCCAGCATCACGGAGTGGCACCGACCAGCAGAGGGTCAAACAACTAAAGCCCCTTTTACACAGCCTTTTCACGGCAGGAATATTCCACCTTTTTGTGCCTCAACCTTCTAAATAAAGACAGAAAAACAATCTCAGATTTGACTTTATGCAACTCTAGCTCACAAAGGTTGCTAGAATAATGGGTCCAGAGAAAATGCAAGCACTGGGCTACATTTCAAATGTGAGTGGGGCTGAAAAAAATGATGCTTCTGGTTCGCTATGTAAGAAGATTCATGACAGAGGAGGTGAGGCTGTTCAAATGCTGTTAAGACATTTTATGACCCATGACTCTTTACACTTTTTGTATGTGTCCCTCAGCTAAAGCCTGGTCACTTCTATCTTAGTGTTAGGTACTGCCTGAGCCTGAGTAATTCATTAAATTAAACCCGTGACGAAGCTTTTATTTTCGTGTGCTGTGAAGTGACAGCTGCATCATGCGTTGGTAGAAGGAGACTTTTTCTTTTTCCTCTCAGGAGACTGTAGTCTTGCCTGAGCTGTGGTAAAGCCACACTGGAAATCCCTGCTATGCTGATGAGGGTTTAAATAGGAATAGCTCATATAATGGGGTGATCCGGGGTGACTTATCCAAATCCCTCACTCATCTTCTTTTATTGCTGTTCATTTGTCCCCTGTGGACGCTCCACATGGTGGGGGAGCAGGGCTGCAGGAGAAATCCTCAGTGCACTGCCTGTTAATTTGATTTGCTCAGGTTACGTCACATCGGGACACGCAGCCACATTTTGAGTGATTTCAATTTCAAGTTTAATCTTGATTAAAAAAAAAAAGAAGATAAATTAAGAAGTCTCCTATTTGATATTTTATAGGCAGTGAAAGACAGAACAGGAAACTATGTTAACAGTCAGTGCTAATAATTTGCAAGTCAGGGGTAATACTAATAATAATGGATGACGCCTCGGAGGGCATTATGCTGCTTATACTATGGTCACTTATCAAAGAAAACAATAATTAGACCATTACTTTATATTTTCATGCGTTTTGCTGTTACAATAAGAAGCTTTTGAACAAGAAACAACTTTGTTGGAAATAAGATATTCTGATTTTTTTCATTTAATTGCAGCTGAAGCACATTAATTTTGAACAGTGAACAGACTGTTTAACTGGAACAACTTGAGGTGTTCTTTAGGTGTCCATATATCAAAAGTTAATCGACACCCTCCAGCCAATCAGAATTGAGTATTCACCACGACTATGGTATACTATATTTCAGTGGACAGGGAGTGTTTTTTTAATCAACATCCTGAGAAAATGTCTGACAAGATATAACATGTTCATGCTGCTCACTAAATGGTTCACGAATATAATTTTCTCCATCTTCTGCAAACACTGACTGAGAGCACGAAATGTAAACAAGGAATGTTTACATTTTTATTATTGAATCAAAACCAAAATCTCTCCCCAGTTTAACTTCTTGGTTTTTTTTGGTGTTTTTTTTTTTTTTTCTTGTTTTCTTTGGGCTAGGAAATCAACCCCAGCTCTGTCAGACTGTTGCACAAAGCCCAGGTCACGTGTTTAGCCAAGATTTTCCAGTTATCCTGGCTGAATTTAGCCTAGACCTGCACAAGTTACCATGGAGATTTATTCTATGCAGCTAGGCTAACAGCCAGGCTTGATTAATCATGCATGTATGTATATGTGCCATATATGTGTAAATCATATACCATATGTGTTCATATCATATATGTGCCATATGCTTAGAAAACATTTTCACATTAATACACAAAGGGGGAGGCAATAGGTTACATGTTTGCTGGCCTTGAAGTTTGGATTCATATGAGGCCAGATTTGCTTTGCAGCGTACCATGTCGTATCCCCGACACTGCACTCCTACTTCTTGTTTGTACTATCAGCCTTCCACCAGCAACATAAATACAAAGAAATATAAACGTCCCACATTTAAATGCCCATTATTTCTTTAACTTGTCTATGGTTTCTTTGCTTGCAAAAATGGTGCCAGTAGTAATAATTCAGGCAACCACAGGATACTACTCTTCAAAAATAATAATAATAGTCGCAACTGCGAAAACACTTTAATGCTTACTAATCACACACCAATTTTACCACATACTAGTGAAGCCAGGTGTAAAGGCTTGATTTACTTGAGCCAAAAAAACTGCAAAACACACAAGCCAGTGAGGGGCTGATAACTGGCTACAAACCTGATGCATCTTGCTTGTTGTCAGGAAAATGATTCAAGTCCACACGGTCTGTTGCAGTAATTAACAATTAGTGTATTTATTTGCACCACAAAAAATCATCCGCTGGCAAGCGGGCTCCAACGAGCACTTATTTATTAATAAACAACTTGCATGAAAATAACAACGGTTCCTGTTTGACAAACAAAGCTTACTGTGTAGAGACAACGACGACGACGGTCAAAAACTTGTTTGCTCTCACACACCGGTAACCAGCACACCCGAATGCCATTAGGGGCCTTCATTCATAAATAGATTTCCTCCTTCCTCTTAGCTCCACACACGGTGCCACATACTGGGAAAGAAAGGAACTTCCCTTAAGAAACCCCATACATACAGACAAAAGGAAGTGCATAGAAATATCAAAAGGTGCATACAAATAGAATACAGAATATGGCACAAACCCACAATGGCTCTAACACCAGGTAATTAAAACCTGGGAACAGTGTTCTGACATGTGATACACTGCAACATGAAACTTGCTCTTGTTTCCATTTCTGCTGCAGACTTGAACCTCTGCATCTAAGAACTTACGAGTCCTTCGACAGGTAAAGTGATTCATCCAAAATCCCATTTTACATTTTTGCAAGTCAGATCTCCGAATATGAAAATTCATTTTACTGATGGCAAATACTTTGAGATGACAGACACACAGACACAGTTAATGTTCTGAGCCTGATTGTTATGTTTGTGTAATTAGACTTTTGCTGGCATTTATCAGCGCGAGATGCTGTTTCTTTGTATCTCATTATAAGCTGTAATTTCATGAATTAATCATTTTTGCAACATATCTGCCTGATCCAATTACTTTAGTCTTTGCATGACCAGCATTCAATTTCTCATGCTGGCACACCTCTTACTCAACTTTTAAATTAGGCACACAATCTTTAATGACGATTCAGCATCTAAACAGAGGACAATTACAATACTTTACAAGTATTAATCATTATTGTCAGGTTCCAAAGCAAACAACTGCATGCAAATAGATGATATTGATGTGACTATTAAAATTTGCAACATTTAAAATGCAAAAGCAAAACACTGGATGTGTTACGACTACAGAAGACTTGACTCTCTCTTTGAATAGCATTGAGCTAACACAGAAAATGTTATGATAACAGGTTGGTGCATCCTCAGAATTATACAGAAAGTATGCACATCATGTCACCATCAGCAGAAGTCACCGTGGATACGCCGGATGAGTGTCAGAAAGACACTGAGTATCAGCATAAGCGTATAGTTTGTGTGCTGCCAAACCCGCAAAAACACATCAAAAATGAGAAAGAGCTGTTGTGTGACTGCACAAAAAGATTTAAGAAGAAGTCTGAGATATTTTTTACAGACTGCTGAAAGCACCAGAAAAAAGAAGCAAATGGATCGCGGCAATTTACAGAAACAACTAACGTTAGAGAAACTATGGTTATTTCCATAGCAAGTTTGATTTTTGGGTAAAATCCAACCATTACCCATATTCTAAGTAACTGGAAAGTTTCTGATGGCATGCAGAAAGCACCCATGATGATGAGCCTTGTGTTCTACAAACAAATGGGGAATGGTTCGATAACGTTAGTGTAGCTAACAGCAAAGACAAACCTAGTTTACCTTTCTAAAGGGGTGATGCTGCTCCACAAAGCAAGTTTAGTCAGTTAACCAGATCACTTTAAAACTTTCTACAAAGTCTGTTGAACTTGTGTTTATTGGCGTCCTTAGGGGTGGCTGACATCCAGACTTTTGTTTGCCTTCAAGCTTTGACTATTTTCCTGGTGTCAAAATCAGGTTAACAATAAATGGCAGGAAACCTGATTTCTGGCCAACTGTTAACGTCCGTGGATCACTGGTGCTTTGGCAAGTTGTCAGGATCACTGTCGAGTCTAACTGACTTCAAGTAGATCATTGGTAGTTTGACTTCCATTTTTTCAGTTCCCCCTGCTAAACGTCGCCATAATGGAGGATGTTTTGCCACTCAGTGTGACTGAGGGGGCGTGTTCTGGAGGGAAAATGGCATCAGTGCGTACAGAGAAGTGCAATTGTTCCTATGAGATTGTAAAGCATGAAAAGATTTTGTCCTGACACAACACTTGTTATCCAAGTCTGAATTTGCATTGATGATAACGTCTAAAATTATCATCCGGCATGGATTTACATTTCCGCTGCACTTCCAAGTTGCATTTTTGTATTTGTATTGTAACAAACAGGGCTGTATTGAAACGATTGGTTATTTGGCAGCTCGTTTGCATCGATTACTGTTGTGTTCCAGTTAATGGCTGCCACCAATCCATCAAATAATGTGTTTCTGGTTGAAAATGTTGCCCTCAGCAACCAAGGCCATAAAAAAATAACACTCAGTATATTGCATTTCACTGCAAGTGGAGACGAGTAAACAGGTGTTTTCACTTTTAATAAAATACAAGCTGAAGCAAAGTGCTGCTGTGATGTTAAGGCAACACTGCTGCGAACAAAAGTGCTGAATTGTATTTTCATTCTTTCTTTTTTTCTTATATGTGCCATTATTAAGGGTATGTAGGTCTTATGCACAGTGTTAAGGGCTGATTGTTTAAAAAAAATAGCTGTAGTTGAAATTTGCAATACTTCATTGGGGGGTGCCTGACTGTGTTAGAAACAACTCTCTTCATTGGTGATGATCCTGAACATGAGGTTTTCTTTGTCCTGGGCTTGTTGACATAGATCCCTGCAGACTGGAACACAGGACTGCTGCTGCTCTCAATTCAGGAAGTCACCAAATTAACATTTGTGGCCACAAAAAGGTGTAACTCAGGTACTAATGATGATGGACCTTGGAGTACTTGCTAATTTTGCTTGCACCTGAGTCTTGGAAGTTTTGTTTTTTTTATCTCAGCTCACATTCACAGAGTTAAAAGTGGTACAATGCTCCTTTAAGCCCTGAATCAAATGCCAACATTACTGAAGTCGTGAGGAAGATTCTCCTTTGGGGAAGATTTTAAAATTTAATGTGACCACAAACTGGTTATTTTGATTAATGTATTTTAACTCTGCTTTGCACAAAAACCAGAAGGACTTTGCTCAGTTCTTGCTCTGCTCTTTTGAGAATGTATGTTTTTGTGTGTGTGTGTGTGTGTGTGTGTGTGTGCGTAGTGCAGGGCTGGAATGCCATACTACCCATCTCATTGCTTGTGCATGTGTGTTGTCTTCTAAAAGAGGCCTTTATTCATAAGAGACATTTTTAAAGCTGAATCCAAAAATTCCTAACAGGGAACACAACCAGGCACATCTGTTTTGAGAAGTTTGTGTGTAAATAAATCAGTAAAGGTCAAACCCTCCTCCACTCTAGAACCACAATTATATGGTCTTGATCTCTGAAGTCTCTTGAGTACCAGGCCAGTGGGCCTTTGACCCCCGCCCCTCAGTTTCCCACCAGCAGAGTGTTGGGAGACTGTGTGTGGGAGGCAGATTCAATGGGATGCTCTCACACTATTTACAATTTTTCATACAGCTGGGAGTGATACAGACATATACAGAGAGATTCTCCTCTGCCGTTAGAGTTTCACTGACACATCCTGTATATGAATCATGCATCGCCTGATAGTTACTTTATGCAGTTTAGTGCGTACTCCGTTGTTATTAGATGTGAAATCTTTTCAATATTTAAAAGCTTCTGCAGCACACCAGGATCTGCCTGACAAATATGTTAGCGATGAATAATTTAAAAGGGAACAATTTACAAAGACTAGCCACAGCAGAGGTTATGATGCTCTCTTTCCTTCAGTAACATTCCTGTGATAAGAGGGGGAGGAAGGGATGGAGACGAAGGCTGTGCAAGAGCAGTCTTGTGATATTGGGCGTGCTCATGCTTTTAAAATATATGCTTACACATGCATGATAAATGCCCTATACTGTAACATGGGGCACCAAGGGCAGGATCGTACTGCTGCTGTTGGCTGTGAAGGCAATTCCATAAATGTATCAGACAATGGTGATTTGGTGTTTTGTTTCTGAATAAATATTGATGAAAGCTGAAAGCCCTGAGCTGCTCTGTTATCAAGATACCCAATGTTTTATTTTCACTGCTAGATACTTTTATGAAGCGGAATGATAAGACTGCTTCAGACTGGCTAATCTTGTTTATGAAACAGTGATGATGCAGCAAAAGTGTTTTTCAAGGTGAAATGCATATAAACAAAATGTTGTTTATCACAGCAGGGGGAGAAGCTCTGCCAGACAGACACTGCTAACCTGTAAAATCTATATTTGTCTCATTACAAGCCAAGATGTCTTGTTGCAGAGGTTTATCATAAAACAAAAATAGATGATGGAGGAAGTCACGGAATAGTAGATTTATAAGAAAGAAAGACACGGTTAGAAAGGAGAGAGAGATCTGTTTTCATGTAATTGAATTCTTCACACACATGGAAATGGGGTCAAAACAGTATTTCATCAGAGTGATTAGACCTCAAGAGAAGAATTGAGCTTTGCATATTAATTTGGTTTCACACTGAAAGAATAATTACACATTGATTATCCATGTCCGACAGTGAGTGGCAATCGTTACCTGAAGCCCACTAGTCTGCAGACCAGAAAGACAATGGTGTCCTTATCAAAGGAGAGGGAGATGTGATGTATCACATGCTGAAGATGGAAACAATGATTTCCTAATGAATATTCAATGATGATTCATTTGTATGCTCACATTCAACTAAAGGGACACACAGAGGACACTTGTTAACTGTGGTTCCTTCTTTTAAGGTACCAATGTAATATATAAAGTCATCATTGGTCGGACAAAATCATGTGAAGAGAAAGAGGAGAAATGTTAAGAAAAAAAAAAGAATAAAATCAAGCAGAATGTTCTGTAAATAAATAAAGCAGCATGTAGTGTTTTTAATAGCCTGCATATGCATTTCACTGTCTTTTAGATGAGGTGAGAAACAGTACACTGATGTAAAACGCAAACTTCTGACACTGGTCACACTTGAGGCATTTGCAATTAAAAAGTTGTTTATCACAGCTCCTAGTCATTGTATTGAAAAGCATAGCAATGAGCTGCAGAGCCTTAATCAGACTCAAGCAGTGCTAAGAATGAAACTATCTGGGTGAAAGATGACAGCCACTGCTGCTTTTTACTATTAGCTTTATGACACACACTGAGCTCCAGTGAATAATTAAAAGGTTTATTAATTACTTTGAAACATTCCATCAGCTCTGGGAAAGATTTCACCTGTGATGATAATCAGGGTAATGAGGATGGAATACGGGGCCTCTGCAAGGAAAACTTAATGAATTGGAGTTAATTGTTATATGAGGTTATTTTGTTTTTTTTAAAGACCCAGTGAAATGAAAAATACACTTTCCCGGTTTTAATCCTGTGTCTCTGTGTTATTGTTCATATATCTCATGCTATATGCCCAATAGATACAGAAAATATATTTTCTGAGTTATTTTATCAAAATCTGGTATTTTCTTTCACTGTAAAACTTTTTATTTTTCTGATGACTGATCAGTCTAAATTTTCGTCCGATAAAATACTGTCTCGAATAATAGAAACAATAATAGACACAAGCCTACCGTTGGCATGCATCAACTACAGATGATACAACCTTGTTTGCTGCACTATGTCAGCTGTGGAGTTCCTAGACAGGTTGGAAAGCTTAAGGATATAGTGTCTGGGTTTATAAAATAAACCGGAGGTCTGTTCAGTGCATCAAGATCATCTGAAGTAATACAAGACAAACAGTTGGGATGTTAGCGTTAGCTAATAGCATCAGGAGAAAGGGGGGCTTGCCATTCTGTCATCAACTATAATCATCATTTCTGCACTGTATCAGTTGTGGAGGTTCAAGAAACATTGGAAGACGTCGTGTCTGTGTTCATAAAATCTTCTGAAATCGGTTAATAATCGGAACTGTGGAACACAACTTAAGACCATTGCTTAATACACACAGCTGCTAGCATTAGCTGGTACTGTAAGGAGGAGGGGAGGTTTTCAATCATTAACTGCAGCCAATATAATCATCATTCCTGTAATGTAACATTTGTGGAAGTCCCAGAAATGTTGAATAATTTAACGACATTGTGTCTGTGTTCATAACATAATCCTGTCGTGTATATTAATTAGGGCTGTCAATCGATTAAAAAAAATTAACTAATTAATCACACAATTTTCTGTAATTAATCACGATTAATCGCATTTTCCTAATGAGGCTTGTAATGGTTATTTATTTATGAAAAAT
>JAPQLA010000003.1:16523355-16542350 GCA_029822935.1 Naso vlamingii | reverse complement strand
TAATAGCATTAACGAATTTGATATGTGCGTGTGTTTGTCTGGCTGATCAGTGTAAAGCCTCCCTGAAAAATCTGCAGCCGATTGTAGCAACTGCTGCAACAGGTGCTCAGGGAGACCGTCTGTTGTTCTTGAATGGGGCCCATTGAAGAGGCTCCAACACCCCGCTGTGGAATCTACGCTCCCAGAGGTGCCGTCTGCAGAAATGACCCTTGTAAATCTATTAGGAGTGTGTTTGGGCTTCAGAGGTGAAGCACTTTCACACATGCTTGAGGCTGTCCGCAACAGACGTCTGTGTTAAGAATATGGGGAATTTGTGGCAGCTAAAAAAATGAGATGCTCCTCTTCTGCTGTTGTTGTTATTTGTACGATCAAGATGCAATGTTGTGTGGGTTTTTTCTTTGACACATTTTGTTTTGAGTGTTTGTTAAAAACAAGACCTTGTGCCTTTTTCTCCTCCGCAGTGCCGGGGTGGGAAGAACTGGGACGTTCATTGTCATTGACAGCATGATCGACATGATGCACATGGAACAGAGGGTGGATGTCTTCGGCTTTGTGAGCAGAATACGAGAACAGCGTTGTCAACTCATCCAGACAGATGTAAGAGTTGACCCTTTTCGACCTGTTGTACCTCGGACTGACAGCTCGACTTGCTTGTTCTAGGCACGACATAAACAAGCCGAGGAATTGAAAAAACAACCGTGTCTATGATGCCAAAATAGTGGGAAATTGTTTGGCAAACTAAAATAACTACTTCTGCCTCTTTGTCTCCTTGACTTCCCTCCGTCTTCCTCCTCAGATGCAGTACTCCTTCATCTACCAGGCTCTGTTGGAGTACTATCTGTATGGAGACACAGAGCTAGATGTGTGCTCTCTGGAGGGCCATCTGCAGAGGCTTCACAACACCAGGGCTCCCCACGACAGGCTGGGCCTGGAGGAGGAGTTCAGGGTAGGAAGAAAGACGCTCACTCTTAAACATTTCAGTCAGTAATGAATCGTCCCCATCACCCTGTGCCCTGCATCCGTATATTTTAATGGAAGACTTGCCCTGGGTGCCACTCCTGGCAGTAGCAACATAAATATCAATGCTTTAAATTAACTGAAACTTTGTAAAGCGCCACCATCTGCCAGAGAGAAATTACTGCAGCCTGCTGAAAATTTCCCTCACAGTTCCTCACAGTTCTAAACACAAAGAATGGAACTGGGTGTTGATGGATTCTAGTTAATTGACACAGCTACAGTAACTGTGTACAATATGTGTAAGACAGCAGCGCTGTTTGCATGCACTTTATGACAGCAGCTGTTACCTAAAGTTAAAAGAAGGCTGTAAAGAGGGACTGCTTTGTACATCCTGTTACAAATCACATGTACCACTTTTGTTCATAATATCTTGTCATGTTCATTCGTTAGGGTTTTATTCTGAAAACAATGGGAAGTGTGTTTATTTCTCACCACAGCTAGCTTTAAAATCTCTGAAAATGTGAGAGAAATTTTTTTGAAACAGACGTTGTTTTGACAAACTGCCCGCGTATTTGGAATCTACATGGTTCCTTTCTCGCCTAAAAGTTTTATAAGATTTAGTAAAGTGATATATTTACATTCCTAGAGCAAGAAGTTCAACAGCTTTAAGCTGCATTCACATGGAATCAGGCAGATGGTAGATGGCAAACCAGATGTCATTTAAGTGGATGAGAGCAGGACGGTAAAATTTGATGATGCCAGCAGAGAATGCTGGCAATGGTAACAGGAGATGGCATTGCTGTCCAAAGTTAAAATATATGAACTTCTTGCCTATGTTAACTCCCAAATGCCTCATGCAAGGACAAAACAAGACTGATCTCGACAATGAGGAGGTGATTATTTTGGTGCAGTAATACCTGGAGTTGTATTTACCACAACCTGAAAACCTGCAGAAATGTCAAACAAAAAGCTGACACATGGAGGACAATCTGCACAAAGCTGATTGTCCTCCAGTTTAACTTTTATGTTAAGTTTGCAATAGAAAATAAAGAAAAAGCTCCATTTTACAACTAAATGCACAGCTAGAAAAGTTACATAAAATAATAGTCATGAAATAATTTCATTAAATATATTTTATTCCATTCTTTGGAAACAATACGACTTCACCACAGCAACACATCATGAAGAGTATTTTGTTTTGCCGCCCTTCCGTTCCATTGGACTGTTGTTTTTTTTCCCATGTTGTTCTCAAGGTTCCTCCCGCTGTCTACCGTCCGCCTGATTCCATGTGAATGCAGCATTAGTCGCCTTCAACAATCATGCATGTGTGTTTCAACGATGGAATGTCAGTCACTCAGCTAGTTAGTCAGTGAGACGTTTGAAGCCCGGCACCTTCAGCCCACTCAGGCAATAGTATTCATGTTTTTATATTGACCTGAAAATAGAAATAGTTGTGTTACTATTATCTTAGAGTGGGCCCTTCATATCTACAGAGTAAGGGAGGCTGTTTCGTTGCACTGCCATACTTTTACAGGAGCCCAGGATGGTCAAACTAAACAATAGTTTTAGACCCTGTTTAGACGTGCAAGTTTACACTTAAAACAAAACACTTATGTTGCGGTTCAGCCTTTCTTTTGCAAGACAACGGTGTGCTGGCACCCCTGAAACCGCAAACGTTTGAAAACGGGTTCCAGGGTGGAATCTTTTGATTACACTGTGAAACCCGCAACCGTCTTTCTGGCTGTGTAAACTGACAAACCGCAAAGCCTGTGCAGGAAGTCAACAACTTTAAGCAGCTCCAGTGGTATGTCATTACAAAGTTACATCGCTTCCTACCAGCCTGGCATGCATACTACAGCGCTCTCAGCTTTTCATGTAAATGCAGATTTTTTTAAAGACGCAACGGAAAGATTTTTCCATTTTTAGTAGGACTGTTTTTGTCTAAATGTGGTCTAAGAGGCAGTCTTTTTCAAGGCTTGGAAAGGGGACGGTGGGGTGAATTGTATTCACCTGGTTGCAATCTGCAACCTCACAGCTAGATGCAACTAAATCCTGTTCACTGGGCCTTTTAAAAATGTCTCCATATCTGTTAACATTGTATTGCCCTGCACTGATGAAAACAAACCTTCTCATCTCAGTCCGCTCCTGTTTTCTCCCATCAGAAGCTCACAAACGTTCGCATCATGAAGGAGAACATGAGAACTGGGAACCTTCCTGCCAACATGAAGAAGAACCGTGTGCTTCAGATCATTCCGTGTAAGGACTACTGCGATACTCCGATCAGTTTTATAATACATCACATCCAAGTAACATCAAAGCATCACACTTTGTGGATGGCTGTACACAGATTTCTGGACGATCAGTTCATGTCTGTGGGTTATGGGACTTGTATCTTAATTTAAAGTAAGTAGTCGAGTGTAAAGGAAAGATTTCACAGTGAAATCTAATATAAACTCTGGCATGTTTGGCCTTAATAACACAGCTAAAGTTTTACTTAGCTGTTTTTCTTTCCATCAGCCACTTCAAACTTTATTTTATTAGGAATCACTTGTGGAAAGTTACATTTTCCTTTTTTCTTTTGCAGATGATTTCAACCGAGTAATACTCTCAGTGAAAAGAGGACAGGAGTTCACCGACTACATCAATGCCTCCTTTATTGATGTAAGCACTCCCTCATGACCCCCTGTATAGATTTCCCATAGAAGTATATATAAAGCTCATTGTTGCCTTTACAAACAATGCAAAATATTATGTTTGCTGCACTCTCAAGTCTTGTTTACCGGATGATCTGCCCTCCAGGGCTACAGGCAGAAGGACTATTTTATCGCAACCCAGGCCCCCCTGTCTCACACAGTGGAGGACTTCTGGAGGATGGTGTGGGAGTGGAGGTGCCATTCAATCGTTATGCTCACCGAACTCAAAGAGAGGGAGCAGGTACTGCATGGTGCTCTTGCAAAAGTACAGGCTGGGAAGTGGAGTTGCACATTTGAAACCATCTGTTTTAATGCGTTATGTCATTGTCTTGTATTTTTCCTGACAGTCTGTGCATGTATTTGATAGTTTTATATAGTTTTTGTGGTGCACACTGCAAATATAAAAACAAAAATAGGATATAAATCAGTCAAATGTAAACTAATTGTATTTCCACCTGTCCTTTTTTCCCAACAGGAGAAGTGTTTCCAGTATTGGCCATCAGAGGGCAGTGTAACATTTGGAGATTATACTGTGGAGCTGACTGGAGATTCGCAATGTGAAACCTTTACTCTCAAAGACATGGTGCTCACCTACAGACCAGTGCGCAATTTTCTTTTTTAAAACATTAAGATATAGTAAAATAGACACTTTAAAATGTATTTATTAACCTCCAAGTTTTCTTAAAATTTTTCTTAAAATTTTCTTTATAAATGAAGCACTTTAAAATTCAGGAAATTTTATTAATTCTTCCATTTTTAGCCTCTTGAAAATAACAGAAAAAGCTCTTAATCTTGCCAGGAAAAGCAGTCACAACACGTCCGACACTTCCACTTCCACGGATGGCCTGAGATCGGAATTCCAGCCGAGGGGAGAGGAATGATTGACATTATTGCCGCTGTGCAGAGGCAGCAGCAGCAGTCTGGAAACCGTCCCATAATTGTGCACTGCAGGTGAGGAATTTCAGTTTGACAAGTCTGCAGCATGATGTGCGTCTCCTGATAAAAACACACAGCACATCGCTCAACGTTTCCGTCCACTCACGATTTTAATACAGCCACTTTCATTTCCACCTGATCACTGTAATCTGTCTGAGTGATATTTAAAGGAATTTCAGTGTTACTGATACATTTTTGTTATGTCTGTTACAATAAATTGTACATTTTGCTTCAGTAGACCTGGTGTTCTCTGCCTAAACCACTTATGTGATCCCTTATAAAGACTTAGCTGTGAAAGCTTTGATCAGAACCTAGCTTCAGGTGAAGTGATTCTAAAGCAGTGCCCCCCTGTGGGATTGATCCAATCCACTGATTCACAGTCAATTAAAACCTCTCAAAGTGAAATCTCCTCTGACTCCCACTATGATTAATCTGATAAGATGAGCTAACGACAGGAAATGGTGTCATCACTCTCTTCTATTCCTTCATCACCACTTGTCTAAGAAGGGCTTTTTAAAGCTTTTTCTCTGCCCCTGGGAAACGGGGCTAACCCGTTGCAATCCCCAACGTCTCTCCGTGCGTCTCTTCCGAATCGCACATCACTCTCGCACTCGCTCCCCGTCACTGCCTCTGTCTTTCTCTCTCCATCCCGCCATCATTGTAAACATTGACTCAGTCAAACACTGAGCTTCCAAACTGATTAGTGTTAGCGTTTGGATTAGCCTCTCTTTAAGTGAGGATGATTATTAGCACTATTACACAGAAGGTCACCTTTTCTCTCACAAACTTTTGCATTTAAATGGAAAAAGGATGTGCTGCTAAGATTACAAGAGTTTCATTGCAGTAATATTGGCAAGAAATGGAGAGACGGGGAGAATTTTAAATTTTATTCCTCTGCATCTGAGGTACAACTTCACTTTTGCAACAAGTTTCACCAGCTTTAAATGCGGTAAAGTTTGTCCAGTGTGTGATGTGGTTGCTTATGGTTTTGTCCTTTATTTTTCAGTGCTGGTGCGGGTCGCACCGGTACCTTCATTGCCCTCAGTAACATTCTGGAGAGGGTGAAAGCTGAAGGCCTTCTGGACGTTTTTCAGACAGTCAAGAGTTTACGCATGCAGAGACCACACATGGTTCAGACTGTGGTATGTGGGAACAAAATGACCACAAATCTGCTGTGCAAAAACTGTCTGATTATTCACGTTTGTGTTGTTTGAATCCATTTCTGCATGTATATGCACAGTAACACTTCTCCCTCTGCTTTTCCCTGCAGGAGCAATACGACTTCTGCTACAGAGTGGTTCAGGATTTTGTTGACATTTTCTCCGACTACGCCAACTTTAAATAAACCTGTCAGAAACTGTTCTGCAAATGTCTGGCAAATTAACTTATGCATTTTTTTCTGAATGTTATTTTCTAAAGCAAGCTCTTTTTACATTTTGCACTTGATTACAGATGTAAAAAAAATGTTGTAACATACTGTAATATAATTAAAAACATCTGTGCTCCAGGAGAGTCTGTCTCTGAGGACAGCTTGATCTTCAAGTGTCCTAATGTAAAAATATAGAAATTATACTGCTTTACTTAATGGGTTGACTGGGTTCTTGAATATGTAAAATAAATAAATTTTATGTTAAGTAAAACATTTCAAGTGTCAAAGGTTTGAAAGGAAATATTAAAAAACTGCTTTTCAACTTTATCTATATGAAATCTGTATGTGTATGCTGTAGTATGTCTTGCTCACCACCTGAAATGCATCACTAATGTGTAGTAAAGTACATGTATTCTCTTTTCTTTCTGCTTTATTTTTTGTCACCATAATGCCTTTGGTTTACACTTGTCTTGTATTTTCTGCTGCTGACTCAACATATTTGATCGCTACAAGGAAAATAAAGTGTGTGTTTAATAAGTAAACTGATTAATGCTTTTGCTAAAATTATGTGAATAATATTTATGATCTACATTTAACTCTGACTAAAACCATAAAATTGAAGACACATTTCCTTCTGTAAGATGCTGTGAATTAAGTGACTTATGTCTGTGAATAACTTAACAGCTGCTGCCTGTTGCAATTTTATTCAAGCTTACCACCTTTCCTCTGTTGCCTATGGCAATATTAACTTTGTGAATTGGCGCCTGACACTGCAAAATGCAATTAGCCCACACTGGAACAGGCAGGAATAATATATTATTACAAGGATTGAAAAGCATCATTCTTACAGAAGTTCTTTTCTAGCCAAGCATCACATCCTGCTTTCAAAACATTTTCATACACGTTAACAAGCAAACTTTATGCTTGCACATGTGCCAAACTGATTAGAAAGACAGTTCTAATCATGAAAAACTTGTCACCAAGTGACACAATTTTAGTACAGGTAAGCCAGATGTTCATGTTTAATTTAATATGATAAACACGCATTTTAAAAGTGTATCGGTTTGAATGATGGTCCCCTGTTTGGATCATATTCCTTATTTGTACAAACACTTCTCAGAATATCAGGAAAGCAAATGTATTATGAATTTAGTTAAATAAGTGTGTAAGAAGTTGAGAAGAAAAACTGCAAAAATGTGTGTTAATGAAAGAGATGATGCATTTAAACCTCTTTATCTCCAGCAACTGAGATGAGAAAATGCTAAAAAAAAAACAAAAAAAACACAGTTTTTTAGAAACAGAATATGAAATATGCATGCACAGGCATTGTGACATATTTTGACAGTTATATTTAGTCTCAATTTCATATTTAAACATTGCTACAAACACAAAAGTGTATATTTTTGCAAGGCTTCTGCTTCGCTCTTTGTAGAACTTTAAACCTGGAAGTCTTGACTTTCTACTGTGTTTGTACTTCCATTATTATGAAGACATAAGATGGGTTTGTACATGACGCACAGATTATTTTATTTATTTAGTGTACATAATCTGCTGTGGTCATTAATCATTACTAAGGTTCACTGCATTGTTGACTTCATTTTGATGTGTTTTCTTGCTGAAAGAACAATGGGGGTAATGACAGTGAGGCCTGGCAGCTGATGTAACATAAATGCACAAGCATCTTGTTTCAGCCTTTTGAGTCTGTATGGATTTGAACTACTATTTGTTTGCTAAAACCTCATTTTAATAAATTATAGATGGAGAGAAATGTCAGATTTCATCTTGATGCTTTCTTCTTGTCTACCTCTACACACATGCATTCAACAGCAGCATAAAGATGCCTCTGTTATATATATTTAATGCTGTTTGAACCGTCACGGGGATGTCAGTATATGTGAGCACTTAGTTGGCTCCATTAGTAGTATTTTGTGTCCCATTAGTCGGTAAATGTGTCACACCTGCGGAGAGGGGATTATAATCCTGACAGCAACCTTCTGCAACACCTATAAAATCCCCCTCTGGCAAATGCATCACATGCTAACAAGGCAAACACAGAGGTGAGTCAGTCCACCATGAAGTTTGCTTAATGTTCATTAAGTTAGAATTACTGTTCTAACTAATGATTGCACAAAATTCTGTTTTGCTCATGTTTTCTTATGCTTTACATCCTCTGGTCTGTAAACTGTGGAGCTGTGAGAGACAGGACTGTGACCTAGTTGTCAATACAAATCTGTCTTCCTCTGCAGCTTTCATGGAGGCGAGCAGCAGAGTGATGCAGGTGTTGTTGTTGGCGTTGGTGGTGCAGGTCGCCCTGTCCCAGCACTGGTCCTACGGATGGTTACCTGGTGGAAAGAGGAGTGTTGGAGAGCTGGAGGCGACCATCAGGGTGAGTTATTTTGATTTATTTTTACGTGGATGATTCAACAGTTTCAGGGAATGTAGCATTATTATGAAACATAGAACAAAATGTGAAAAAAATGCATCTATAAACATGTCAGTTAAGCATGACTCTGGCTTTTTTGAGATTGTTTACTGATGCTTCAATTTTTATTTTGAGTTCAGCTCATCTTTAAAATCTCTCTCTCATTGTGCTTAGATGATGGGTACAGGAGGAGTGGTGTCTCTTCCTGAAGAGGCGAGCGCCCAAACCCAAGAGAGATTTAGACCGTACAATGTAGTAAGTGCTCATTATACATAATTTATCACCAAATGTCTCCTTCAATTGTACAATATTAATACACTACACCACGGTGTGCCACTGTGTTCCAAAGCAGCAATGACAATATACAAACTGCTCAATGGTTGTTTTTATTTACTTCCTTTTGCATGATTGAATGCATGAAAGCTTAATTTTTATCTTTCTTAATGTTGGCACGTGTAAAGCTAATTCTCTCAGACTTGTTTGGTGTCATTTATGTGGATGAAAATTCAAATATTTCTAAGCTTAAATATTTAAACCGTAAATCAACTGAGAATTAATTTCCATCCCTTCAGATTAATGATGATTCCAGTCATTTTGACCGAAAGAAAAGGTTCCCTGACAACTGAAGAGCATGAAAAAACGGAGATAAACACAGACTGTATTTGCATCATCATTATCACCAGTGATGGACTGCCTGACTGCAGGATGCTGACTTCAACAAATTGTCACATTTATTGCACAGATGTCAGTGATTATATGTCTGTAACATTTAAATCTATTTGAAATTGTAATAAAGTTTGTTAAATCTGATTAAATCTTTTGTGTAAAGTGTCACATCTTTTCAAATCTGGTCATTAGAAACAAAACGGTGCCATTTAGGAATAAAATGCTTGTTTTAAAGCCTTTTAATAGATTATTAAAATGTCTTTGTAAAGCAGCCACGACCGACAAGCATGACAAAGTCGTGACACAACAATCTTAGCATGACAACAGCTGGCGATTAAGCCAATTTATTAGAAATCAATGACTTAATTGAATTTGTTACAGTTTTGGTAATTCCATTTTCTGCCACAGCAGTCATGTGCTGAGGTGATGTGGAAAATTACACCAGCTGATTTCTGTGTTTGTACCTGAATGTTGATTAGCTCCCAAACTGAAAGACGCTCATCAAATATATTCAATCATTTCTGCTGCTTAAGATGTCCACGGCAGCTTTTTACTCATTTAGGATAAACTGCAGTCATCCAAAACAGAAAAGTGAAACTTTTTTTCCCCCGCTCTCCATACAGGAAATTGGTGTTCATTATAAAAAATTGGAATTTCATATCAGGAAAGGAAAAGAATCAGCAGGGGGCATATGTTTTAAAGAGAACTCATTTTCTGGCAAAGCCCCACAGACAGAGCACCATACTAATCGCCTGGTGCATAAGGGGCGAGGATTCATGAACTGTGCTGACACCGTGGAGGCCCCGCATTGTTAGAGCGCGGTTGTAATGCACACCAATGAACCCAAACCCGCTGGCACAACTGGGAAAAGGTGAACATTATAAAAGCACATAGAATTAAAGAGAAATTAAACCACATTCCATTGCACTTCCAGAACAATGCTTGCTCATTTGTGATACTTCACATCGTTGGTTTAATATTCATGGTTGTAATTTGCATAACACAATCATTTCCTTTGATGAGGAAAGACTGCCGGATTTTGTGTGTGTGAGTGTGTGTGTGTGTGTGTGTGTGTGTGGAGTGATGGTTCTTTGACAAAGTTAACAGGAGGAAATGTTGTCCAGGGCATTTTAGTCTGAAAGTCACTATGAGACTTCCTTGAATTGATTTATACTTATCTTTATGGAGTTTTCAATAAGTTTGCAGCATCCTCGTAAAAAAGATAATTATGCTTTTATAACATTTCCTAAAATATGGCTTTAATTCAATTTGGTATACTTGTGTGAGAATAATTAATGTTTACAGATAATGCATAAAAATCCCATAAATTCCCTTTAAATAATCCCAAAGCATTTGCTGTGAAAGCCAACTTTCTCCCTCCCAGTGTCCTCATCAAGGACCTGCCTAATTACACGTATATCAGGACAACAAAACCTGCTGGTATCTATGTTTCCAAATTTGATTTAACCTCACTTTCTCCTTCCCGGACCCCCTGGTGGATATTCACTTTGTTTACCTCAAATTAAACTTCATATTGTTTACAGCCTCCCGGTCCCTGAACATTTTATAGCATTTTAGAATTATTTATTTATTTATTTTTTGTAATGATTGTAGAGTTGGGATTCATTTGAATGTTCCCCTCATCTGCATGAAAATTATATAATTAACTTTTGATTAACCAGCTCAGTTGAGTTGGTTCCCCCATGCACACTGGTGAATAGTACCCACCGCATTTTAATGACTGTTTTCCAATTGAGTGGCGACCTTTTCATCAAAGAGCCACAACTGGGGCTAAACAACGGCAGAAAATAATCACGGTGAAGACAATAGTAGAGGCCGACAGGCTAGGATGTCATCCTTAAATATAACAACAAAGATGAAAGCAACCTTACTGCACGTAGTGGCTGTGGAGGGAAGCCAAGTGCTCATGCTGCTGGATGCCCCATTGTTAAAGCTGTGGAGGTCACGTCCATTGGCATATAGAGAGGGAAAGCACAGGAAACCGAGAATGGCCCATTGTTACATGTCCTTGCTCAGAGGGAATTCCATTATGAAGGGCAATACATTTTTGATACTTTGATTTTTGTGCCATTCATTTGTTTGAAAAACAGAACATATTTGGATAATGACTTCAGGAAAAAAGGGTCTCAGAGCACCTCCATCCAAGGCTACAGCCCACACCTGCCAATCAAGCACGGCCGAGCAGATGTGCATTCTCGCACAGTCCCATCAAATAAGCATTCTATCATATGCATAATATAGTTTTCATTTCATCACGATTATGCTCCGTGCACTGCGCGTGTGTGTGTGTGTTTCTGATGGGTCATAGGAAACTCTTACTGAAGCTGAGTGTATAATAAAGTCATTTTCCAGGTGCTTGTTGTGGCTCTTATTATGAACAGAATGATAATTTCCCCTAGAGGAATCTGGCACTGCATATCAATTGAAGTTTAGTGTGGGTCTTATTATGTTCCCGCAGGCTATAGTAGAAGGCAAAGTCATCTTCAGAGAGAGTCTAAATGTCAGGGAGGTCTTCAAACACTTTTTTTCCCACAGCCTTACTGAAAAGGATCTTTGGAAGTGCTGTGTCTTAGAATTGATATGGTGGAGGTGAGGTAAAGAGGGAGGCTGGAGGCTTAATGTAAAGCAGTTGACATGAAATTTAACTGAAAACAAAAAGCTGAAAAAACAGCAAGGAAGGGGTCACAGAAGAAATGAAAATATGACCGCTCTTTAGCTGTGTTCTGAGGTAAAACATTTGCTCTCTGCGCTGCTCACTCACTGTCCTGTCATGTCCGGACACATCCACACGGTGACACTCTTGAGCTGCGAGTTTTGAATCTCCTTCTGGCTGTCGCTCTCCCAGCAATTCCATCACTTAAGTTGCAGAAACTGTTATTCCTCTAAATCTAACAAAGACTTCAATCAATCATTTCTAACTCTGCAGAAATTGTTAATTTTTCTGCGCACTGACTGATGGAGCGTTTGTAACGTAAAGTATTTTGTACAATTTTGCAGGAGAGGCACGCATGGCCTGAAACCAAGCTCACTATATAATGTGGAAATTCATATAAAAGCATTTCGTCTGTGGGAAAGTCATGAATTTCCAAGTGTCTCAAGTTTTGCATTTGCAAGGCTTTAATTTATTTAATTCCTTTTTTTGTTTTTTTTTTCTTTTTTGGTGACTGAAGCCGAAGTAAAGCAGCTTATATGGAAGCATGTACAGTAGAGGAGCGTGTTGGCCTTCCTTCTCCTTCTTGGCTGGCAGGGAACCTTCCTGTTGTGATCCGACTTCTCTCCTTTGATCAAAGAACAGTGTTAAAGCACTGGGAGAAGGAGGAGGTATGAAATATGAATGAATACAGCTGTGTTTTGATGGATATGTCTCAAAGTATCCCAGTAAGAGACTGCTAAAGGCCAGGAAATCTGTTTGTGTTGTGGAAATAGGCTCTTCCTCGCCTGTTTCTTTACCAGCTTCATCTTGGGTAGCTTTTCACTTCATATTTTAGAGATCCTTTGTTAGGAAAGAGATCAACCCCTCATCCATGCATTTGTAGGAAACTGTTCTAAGAGGCCCTAGTTCATAATATATATCATTAATGACACCATTTCCTTTGTTTGGTCTTGAAACCACCTTTTGAAGAAAATGAGCGCCTGCAATGAGACAAGGATATTTATTATTTTTCTAGGGTAGACCCAAAGTTCTCACAGATAGAATGAGATCTTATATGAGGTGATGGAGGCTTTGTCACTAGTTATGTCTGTGATTCCACGTCCTTTTCTCAAACTCCGGCGGGAGCTGTGACTCATTTTGAAGTTGGAAGTTGATACTGTGGTGTAAAACTAACGCTCCCATCTGAATTAAGAAACTATCAGAGCTCGCGCGAATCTCAGATTTTTCAGAGTTAGATGAACTCATCTCTCACATTACACTTCTTTAATAAACAAAGATAATAAAAAGACAGGCTCATAAAAACACAATTATTAGGAGAGACTGTAAAATGAAAATCGGTGCCTATAGATAGCTTTCACAGCTCACATCTGCTCCACTGTCTTATTAATAAGCATTTAAAGACTCTCCGCAGTCATTTAGGACTATATTAACTAAGATCCAGCCTTTGGACCTGTGGCAGGACAATGTGTCTCGGCTGCCCAAGGTTCAAAACTTTCTGCCCGTGCTTTATTAGCCTCGCTAATAGCTGGGCTCCCCAAATGCCAGGGTCCACCTCTGCTGGGAGAAAGGGCTCAGATCCTGTCAGAGAGGGGTCGCATTAACCAACTGTAATCTTTAGGGTACTCCACTCCCGCTGACCCACATCTAACGCCGGTTCCATCCCCCCCGCTTACCCCCAACCGCCATCCTTTCCCTCCCCAATCTGGTCTACCCATCCCACTTCAGTTATGCCACCCTTGGCTCTCCCTCCCACGTCTTACCACCCTTGTGTGAGAGTATCCCCCCACCCAACCCGCCCCATGACTGTTCCAGCCTTGTCCGGCTGGCCACAGCGAGGAGCATGCCTTATCCTGTGGTAACGGCAATTAGCAGAGTAAAGCAAGCTGCGGAGAAGACTGGATCCCTGTCCACGTTTCAACCCCAGATCACGAGTCTCCAGCACAACTTCAAGGCAAACCATGCAATTAGCTACAATAATGATAATGTGTTGTAGGGGAACAAAGAGAGGGTAAAACAGACTACTGGTGTGAGGGAGAGTGGGGTGCTAATAGTAGGGGGGTTATTTGAATACCCTGGTGCAGATAGGAGACCAAATCAGACTGATTATCAAACGTATGATGAATTACATTTTTCCTCTAATTATCCGTGCCTTTTATGTGTAAACCAACTGAGTGAATTTTGCATTTGAGACATCTACGGTCAGTGGTCTTTGGGCATCACACTGGGGTTACATCTTTTATTTCCTCTAAGAAACATACAAGGAGTTACTCATGTGGCTAAGCTGATGGGAAGAGGGGAGCGGTGTACCGACAATTTCCTTAGTTGACTTAATTAGATACTTTCAGAAATATTTGGCAGCGGTACAGGAATGGAAAAAGGGGAAGTATGTGGTTTGATGTTTGACTATCGCAGATGTGTTGACACAGAGTCAAAACATGCTGGAAACAAACCACAAAACCCAGACCGCAAATAAGAACATTTCAAGTCAAGGTTGTGAGTAGATACAGTCGAGAAGCAGACTCGCTGCCTTGGTTGGAACACAAAAGTGCAGCGCCTATTCTCTCCGCTGTGAGCAGAGACCATTCCTACAGTCTTACATCCAGAGGTTTATAGAGGATATTTTGCTGGGTGTTGTGCAAAACGAACCGTGTCCCCAGAGCAGCAGCAACTTCACCTTGGCGGAGTAATGCTGTGATATTCTGTTTATTCTTCACTCACTTCATTTTACTCAGAGGAAATCCTCTGGAGATGGCTTATCTTGGAGCTGGAACAGGTGCACTCTAATTTACTCCTATTGCTTGGGGAGCCCAGGGGCCCCTGTAGAGAAGAAAGTAGCGATGTAGCACACTCCACTGTAAAACACAAACAGCCAGAGAAAGAGCATTTAATCGAAAGAGAAGAAAACTGTGAGCTTTGAGTGCAGCCGTATCATTTGGATGCAGAAAGTCTTTCTCTCCTTCCCTTTTTTTGTTTTCTTGAGGAAAAAGGACCCGTCATTTTATTTAACTTTCATTCGTTCAACACTGTTAACTTTGCTTGAAACTGCTACAGCACCAGATGACGTGGGGGACCTGTTGTATTGCCCCCGCATAATAAAACGTTTCCTCACCAGTCATTCCTGAAATATCTACAGTGTTTATGGCTTAAAAAATGGCTTATTGCATCTCTGATACGTGCCACTTAAGTTAAAGTGTACATAAATGTGCACGCTATGGCCTATTTGTTTTAGTAATGCTTCACATTTTCAGCTAAGAAAAAAAGTTTGTTTCATCTCTCACCCTCATCCCTGCATTTACAGCGAAAGAGCTAAGCTTTCAACTTTGAATTTACTCTCCAATTCCTTTTCTTTGGAGAACTATGGTTTTGAAGAGTGGAGCTGGTATGTTATTTGTTCGGTATATTATAAGTCTGAATTCAGTCAGTATTTTTGTTTTGTGTTGTTCGTCTCGTGGGAATTATGCAATCAAAGCAGATGCCTCAAGCAGTCTAGAAAGCGCCCCTTGTGAATAAGAGAAAATCTTGTACACAGCATTTTTTGTATGTGTGTATGAGGAAGGGGAGCATGACAACAAAGCAAATATATGGCATTGTTCTCTGTACACTATACCCACATGCTGCCCCCTTTTTAAAGACAATATAACCATCACACCTGTGTTCATTTTTATAAAACATATCAGACCATTTGACTCTATTCAAATGACAATTCTGCACCACTGATGAAGTGCATAACTACAGCATGTATGTGCTTTGACTGATGCAACGGAGGTTCAACTGTCAATGCGCTGGATCTCTATTATGGAAAACAAGGTTTGAAGACTGGGTTGCTGGTGGAATTTCGCAATGTATAAACAGACATTTCTCACTCAAGAAAACTGAAACAAACAAACAACAGACACCAGAGAGACAAAGGCTTTGGCAGAAAAAGGAGTAAACACAAAGAAGGGAGAAGGATACAAGGACAACAAGAGAAATATCATATACTCTTTTAATGAGTGTTTGTGCCCCGAGCTTCTGTTTTTAATCACCTTTCCGTGTGACATAATTTGCTGCGAGATTGTATATGCTTGAGGGACTTTCAGTTCTTGTCAACTCAAGAGCATTTGAACCAATCAATACCTGTCTATCCTGTGGCACACTCATAGTTGGCCATTAGGAAAGAGCTGCTTAAAGTAAGCTCAGCCAATACCATTAGCCCTAGCCTTAGGGCAGTTCCATGCCTTAGTCAGGGTAGGCACCTGCCCCCGTCACCCCCACCTCACCCCCTTAACCCCCCTCCACCCCTCCCCCTACCATTAAGAACCTCCCCTGAGACATCATTTGGACACATCGGCCAAAGAGCACTTCTTTATTCCCTCTCTTTTCTTTCCCTGGCTCCAACAAAAATCAATACATCTCCCCTTTTTCTTATTTTCACAATTTTGCCTCAATATTATTCTCTGCTCTCTGCCAGAAACCAATGGACTATCCCTTTTTTGTGTGTCTTTTCATCTACAATTTCCTGTGACTAATGTCTCCACACCTCATGTTTTGGAGGGAAGAATTGGGAAATAATTAAATTATCTTGTCATGGTGATATCAAACGGGGGGTCCCACAGTGCATGGAAACATTTGAAAACCAGTGTGGTCATTCTGCATTTACTTGCTCCCATTTTAGCCTTATGGATTTCTGCTTTTTTTCTTTCATAGCACATTTTAGGTTGCCTACAGAGCTGCTGTGCAAACTCAGCAAATTTCACACTTGTGCTTAAACCTCCTCATTTGTT
This sequence comes from Naso vlamingii, assembly GCA_029822935.1. Lineage (NCBI taxonomy): Eukaryota > Metazoa > Chordata > Actinopteri > Acanthuriformes > Acanthuridae > Naso > Naso vlamingii. The sequence goes on along the minus strand of JAPQLA010000003.1, from coordinate 16,525,870 downwards.
TTTGACACTCAATAAGGGAGACATCAGCGCTCAAAACATCTCTGCAGTAATGAGTGAACTTCCTCTGTGTCAGTGTTTTTCTGCTCCGACCATGTCATAACACCAAACCCCAGAGAGAACAGAGCGGCACACACAGTAATGCTTCCTGACTGCTTCTAATTTTATTGCAAGGCAACGACTCCACACAGTGCAAAGTTTCTGTACAAGTGATACGATATAATGTCCTTTGAAGGGCCTCAGTCAGTCAGTCAGTCAGTTATTGCACCTCCCGACCCTCTATATCCAATAGAAGCAGCAAAAGTGGGGTACTGTCCTATGTCTCGGCCAGTCCTGTTTACGATAATAACTCTGAAAAGTGATAGCTGGTTCCGCAGCACTGGCGATTTCTGTGGCCGCCTATATCGATCGGGGGTCCTAATGAGCAGCCGCGGAGCAGTGGCTAATGGTGTTGTGTCTGGTGTCCATAGTAAACGCCCACGTTGAGATTATCATTCCCAGGGGGGACTGAGAAAGGTTTTGCCAGCCCAAGCCCTCAGGGTGCGAGCGACACACTTCAGGGGTCAAGGTAAACTATCAAATGAACAGACAGGCCTTTCCCTCCCTTGCTTTAAGGGCTATAACATAATACACTACTGCAGTAAAGCTTGAAATTTCATGCAAATGTATATAAAGGCAGAACAGACATACATACATACTGATATTTCTTTTTTATTTCAGAGTATACGTGAGGGGATAATAACAGAAGAAAGTCACCACACTGTTGCAGCCTTACTTTATCACTTTAGCTCTTTGTCTAATTTCTCTACAGTAGTTGTAAAAAGCTATTACCGGGACATTGATAGAGACTTCACCAAACTGCCTAACTGTTATTAAGAGACCTTAAATGAGACCTGGCTTGACAGACTGATAATGGCTTATTTGACTTCAGAGATAGCCCTGGCACAAACACTCCAGCCCCCTCCACGTACCCGTGGCAGCCATTGTCCTTTGCTATGCACGGCCATTCTGGCGATCTTGAGTGACATCCAACAAGTTCAGCAGATTCAGAAAGAAAGTGCACACCAGACACTACATGGTGTCTTCAAAGAAAGGAGCCCAAACAGTCTCATTGTAATGAAGGGAGTTGTTGCTCCCTTCATAAACCTTGCTCGGAAATGAAACCTGCTGTCAACTCACATGTGGGAAGGGGAAACTCTTTAAGCTATGTGGACAATTAAGTCTCGATAAAACCGCAGCAAAAAATGTATCTTTATTGCCTCAACCACCTCTCGGTTTCAACAGACAAACCCTCCATGGATTGTGCTTGATGGGATTCAGCGGTATTCAGCTCAGGGTGCGTGCAGAGCATTAGCAGGGCACAATAATGAAGTCAACCCAACACTCAGCACCTCTCCGAGTCATGCCCTGTTTGGAGTCACACTTCCATGTCTTGGCAAATGCTGAGCATGTAAAACAGAACTGTCAATTATTCAACATGAACAGGAGGATGTATGGAGTGACATGGGGGGTGGACAGGGGCCGACTAAGCCTCGGGCAGATAGGGGGTACCACTTTGATGTGAGTGTGTGGGCCTGCAGAGTTGAGCAAGGTGAACTGGGTAATCTGCTAGAACAACCCCCCCCACACGCCCCGCCACTCCTTCATTTTTCTTTTCTCCCTCGTAACGCTGAGCCTCTCTGCACTCTTTATGTCCTGCTTCTTTTTCCCCTCTGACACGCACTCCCTCTCACGCCTCATCTCTGCTTCACACATACATAAACAGACCCACGTACATGCACATGTGAATACACACACAATGACATAAAAGCAAGCTTCCTTTGTCTGTTCACCAAACAAGAGCTGGCAGCACTTGTTACAGATAATAAAGTTGTGAATGGCTGATTTTTGGAGAAATAGCGTTGTTGCAGTGTCACAGGAACGGCATTACTCATTTATACAATGAATACTAAAAGTTCCCCTCTCCTGAGTCTCCTCTCGTAGTCATACAATAGCAAGCTTAATTACATTAAGTTCTGAGAAGAGGGAAGTTAATGGATGACATTTTGCTACACCATGAGTGCTCCTTCCAATAACAATAGAAACCCAAATAAGACCTAATTAATATGCATAGCAGAGCCAATGAACTTAATTGTCAAGTTGCTTTTATCAACCTGTCAAAGGATTGACAATTAAAACAGCCTCCGTTAAAACTTTAATGAGAAGCAAGTAGGAGAGAGGGATGATGAGGGAACAAAAAGACGCAAGCTTCATCCGTCATGAAAGACGCTACAAGACAACTACCCATTATTATTTCCTATCAGGATAAAACTATGCAAATCATATTATGCATTTTTAAATAATGAGTCAATGAGTAATATTTAATTTATTACCTATACTCTTAGAATGAATATTTAACGCTGTTTTTAAGCTGATGAATTCATCAGATAATTTTGTGGTGGGCTGTAACAGTGTGTGTGTGTGTGTGTGTGTGTGTGTGGGGGGGGGGGGGGGGGGGGGGTTAAAAAAACAGAATGTC
>JAPQLA010000003.1:16501893-16518916 GCA_029822935.1 Naso vlamingii | reverse complement strand
TGTAACAACAAAGACAGGACAACAATGGGAAACCAAGCAGTGTCAAGCTGCAACTTTATGTTCTCTAATTACTAAGTGGATACTGTATTCTTGAGTGTGCTCCTATTGGCTGAGATACAAGGGCTTATTTTTTGATTTATATTCATGTTGATGATTCAGTCGAATTATCAAAGTATTAAACCAACTGACAATACGTCTGAAAGAAATTCTTCAAGTGGAGACTAATGCTGCCAAATATATTCTGCCATTTCATTAATGTGGTTAGCTAGTTAGTTATCCATATTCTAACAGAGTAGGCTTGATGTTAGATCTTTGGCAAGGACACCCTGTACTGAGTTTTGGCACGGTACTGTGCCGCAGTATGCTGCTGACTCTGGGTCTTAACGACAGGCTAAACGAAGCGGGCGTTACGGCCCCCTGGATAGGTCATTACTCGTCCGTGGCCAAGAGCTAAACTGGAGCAGGGCTTTTTAAAGAGGGGAGCAGGTGTGTTTCACCATAGGGGCTGGAGCCGGCCCAAGACCAAACAGCCTTAACGGTCTTTATCTCCTTCATAATGAGGCCACGCTCTCCACACACCCCGAACTCTGCCCACATGGGCTAATGCTGGAGGTATGGAGACCCAGCCCTCCCCCCGGTTAAATGGTGACACTTTCAAAATGACCCATGCCCCGAGCAATGGAGGAACAGTGGCATGTCATGAATGTCTATAGACACAAAAATTGGTAGGAGGCTATGCCTTTTAATGTGTCTTTCTCACAAATTTCACTCGTTAATGAATCAAAAAGCTGGTTAAAAATACAATAAAACACATTAGAGCAAACAAGCAGCATTAACTTTTTCTCCTTTAAAGGTAAAATGTTTAAATAACTCTGTGAACTGTAACAGGGCTCCTCGGCGTGTGTATTCGGCGTGTGTGTGTGCGTAAGTGGCTGCGTACATGAGTGTGTCTGAGTGGTATTGTCCCTCTCCTCTTTCACCTGTCTGAGTAGGTTCTCTAGTACGGTCCCTGCGCTCCCCACAGTCTTCTCAGTCCTGTCAACCGAGTTGAACTTGATCAACATCAAACGGCATAGCATTCAAAAGTATTAGTGTTCTCTGTTGATGGGCCCTCTTGCTATCACAAATCAGTCCCTGAGCTACTTCATTATTTATCTCTAATTCATCAGTGTTGTCTCCTCACACACGGGCAGTAATGCACACACATTTACTGGATGTGAGCACACACACACACACAGGACACGCATCAGCACATTAATCTCTGCTTACCTTCTGCAGAGGTTTTTGTGATACTCTGTGTTATCACCGATTACCCAAAAAATAAAAAAGCAATGTTTTCCTCCTTTTTTTCAGCTTCTACCTTTTCCCCAGGTCAGTTTGAGGAAAACATATTCTTGAGGAGTGATTAGGCTCATGCTTGTACTTTCAAAATGCTGATTATTGCGCCCGACCCGACAGGCCTTGTGTTTTTCTCCGAGCATTCTGGGGATGTGAGTCCGAAAGTAGCCCCATGGTGCCATGACCCCTGACCTAGCGTGGGCGATCCCACCAGATGTGGAGTGTGTGCTGGGACAAGTGCGAGGGGCAGCTCGGTCTCACGCGGGGAGGCCCTGTCTCCCCAAACTGCCACAGAGAGCATGGCCAGAGGGGTTCTGTCAGCACCGTTATCAATCATACTCCCTCCCTGTCTCTCTCCCTCTTTCTCTCCCACTTTTTCTTTCTCTCACTCTCTCTTTCACACTGTTCCCTTTTGCCACTGTCTCTCACTTTGCCTCGTTCTCTGTCATTCCCTGTTCTACTCTCTGCTTTTGTTTTTCTCTCACTTTTTTTTTCCTCTCTCTCAGATATCCTCCCCTTCACTTAGGCTACTAGCTCGCTTTCGTATTCAGTCGCATACTGTACATGCCTTTAGCTTTTCCCTCCCCTCACATACACACTGTAACCTTCCGAGTGTGACTACTTCTCCTTTTCTTTTACTCTCTAATCTGTTTCACCCTTGCCTTTCGTAAGTCCTAGCACACACTTCCAGTCTGAAAAAAAATGTTTTGTTTTGTTTTTTTCTTGTCCTTTAAATTGACAAAGCAGATGCTCTGGAAGAACAGGATACCTTGTTCCAACTCCAAAAGGAATACATAGCCCGTTATTTATCATACCCAGGGAATCTGAGTTAAGTGCAGAGGAAATAGAGAAGTGGGCAAAAGAGCAAATAAAAAGGACAAAAATCGGAATCAGCAAAAAAAAATATAGAGGACACCCAGAGAAAACATTCACAAAGATTAAGTTCGGAAATAACTTTATGCGTGTGTGTGTACATGAGCGTGTGTGTGTGTGTGTGTGTGTGTGTGTGAATAGTGATGCAGGGTAATGGGAGATGGAGGCAGGGGTCACGGTTTGAGGAATAGATGCCAGTTGTCCCTGCCATCCGGTGTGAGGTGTTCTCTGACACATGGCACTTTGAAGGCCCCGGTCCCTCCTATCGCTGCGATCCTTTACATCTGCAATCAGGGCAAATGGGTTACAGCCAGCACAACAGACAACAACTAAATAAACAACATACCTGGGGTGGATCCCCTCCAATTCCGGACTGCCAGTCTGGCTTTGGTGCATTTTTAAAACATCACTAGGTAATTGAACTCGAACGTTCACACTGACACATTTGCATGGGGTAAAGGGGGGTTGGTGTAAGCAATGGAGCAGCTGGTACGCACCAGTACGACTCCGGCTCAACCAGTCCTTCTGACTTCATATGTAGCACTTAATTGGTTCCCAAGGCAAGAATGAAATATTTAGCTCGCACGTCCTTTAAAATGCGATTGATTTTGATCTGACAGCTGTGCCTGTCCCGCGCGAGGGAGAGAGAGAGAGAGAGAGAGAGGAGAGGATGAGGGCTGTCTGGGCTCGTTGCCTGAGACTAGCGCGACAACACCCACTCAACCACACACAAACACCAGTATAGGGCCACTGAATGTAAAGGATCACTCATGGATGCCATATGCTTTCAACTAAAGCCTCCTTTAAACCCCCTATTTAACCTCTGAGATACAACAAGCTTTGAGCTTTGGACGATCATGAGTGAAAGCTGTTTTTTTGTCTGTACAAGTTCAAAGCACAAATGCAAAATGTATAGCGCATGTGCAAATAAACAGAAATTTCATTTAATTTAATGGTTAAGGTCAAAATTATATAGGAATTATATAGCATGCACAATTTTTTTAAAAAGAAATGTAAAATTTAAAATGCACTTTTAAACTTCAGCGGACTCGATCACATTTAGCAGGAACCTTGTCAACGTATGTGCAGATTCTCCCGTGAAAGAAATGCTCCAACCAAAATGAGGCAGATATCCAATCAAACTGGATTAATGTCACTAATAATATGACGGAAATTAGCGTTGAAAAGCAATGGTGTGGTCACGCCATAACATGATAGAAATGCATTTAATGGAAACCTGCACGGGATCCATGGCCAGGACCCTCCCCCCTGTCAAATTGACTAAGCTGCAAATTACATACAAACGGATATATCCTTTATATAACAGCAGTGATTTTCTCCACTTTATCCTACCTGTCAAGCTCTGAACATCACAGGCTAATTCTTTATTAAGTGAAAGGGCATCGGGGACCAGATGATCCAATTTAAGTACATTGGGCAGAATAGAAGACTAATTAAAACCCATATTTTTACATTATTAATTTTGGAACTTCACTTTTAATGAATGTGAAAAGACAGGCCTTCCATTTATACACACATACTCTTTGGGCTGCTCAACAAGGGAATAAGAGTTACGGGTATACTGCAGGGGCTAAGAAGAATTTTTAAGCATCCATGACAGACTTAATATCAAAGTTTAGACAAAGGTGTGTGCAGCTAACTTCTGCATGGTAAACTGTTAATTGAGTGTATAGGTTTAGAGCCTTTGGTTTATTTGGGGCTGCTGTGAGGCTTGAGACAAAAAGTAATCAGGACGTCTGTTGCCGGGGGTGCAACCTTGTCATTTAGCCCTCTTTCTTGCTCTCAGTACCTGGAGAAAGAAAGAGAGAGAGAGGCACCTACATGCCATTTAATGATGTGCCCCATTTCCAGTCACCTCTGCTCAAAAGCAGTCCACTTTTTTAGCAACGTCACCCTTAAATGTCCATCATGCCCTCTAATCAGACCATTAAGAATGTGACCCCGTTTTGGCGCTAACTTTAATTATCTTGGTGCATAGCAGTAAAAAAGCAGCTTCCGACTGAGACGCTCTGCATAGTCCTCATCAGAGTAGTGGTCAAATGTCAAAGGCGTCTCGTCCCATTTGAATTATTTGCAATGCATATTACAAGCTGAAAAATCACTGAATGAGTAGCTACTGTTAGAGGAAAAAAAAGGCTGAAGAAGGAGGAAGGTGGTCTGGTGTTTACCCTTCGTAAAAAAACGATTCTCTTCTTGCACTTTTCACTCCCAACAGGCCAAGCATCCTCACATCCACAAATAGGCACAGTCAAAGGGCAGTGAGTTTGCAAAATTGAGTCAAATATACAAAACAGCAATATTTAATGACGTTTCTTTTTTCACACCAAGTGACCCCTGCATGGAAACCGATCCGCTTTTTTTTTCTTTTTCCTCCGGTTTCAGGAAACTCTTGGAAGGCAAAAGCAACATCCTGAGTTGGTGAGGAGACAGGAGAGGTGCTGACATGCCGACAGGCAGGGGATCCTGGGAAAAGCCACAGACAGGAAGAGCCTGACTGACTTTGACCCTGGAGGTCAAGGCTGGGGGCTCGGCAACTGAAAGATGTTTCCAAGCCACACTCAGACTATCATAGAGTTTTACAGGAAATAGCGTAGAAATACTGTAGCCTGTGCTGTGAAATGTGGGAGATCTTTTTATTGCTTGCTCTTTTGTTTTGCTCTCAGTGACATAAAATGCATTTCGGCCCTGAGCTATATTTGACTTTTGTTTGAGGGTTACTGTATGTAATTGAGCTGAGCTCCAGTCCATTTCTCATCTCCATAATGTGGAAAACAGTATTTTTTTTAGTGTGTTGATGTGCCATGACTAATAGAATTATAAATGATGGGAAAGGTGGAGATTTGTGTTACAGAATTTAGACCGGGACAAAAGCACTGTGTTACTCTCCTGCTCCAATTTCTGACACGTGTTTTGAATAGAGTGAAGTTTCTCCACTTTTTCAGGCTTTGCGTGGTCGGTCTCCAAAGGCCCTTTACAGTTAAACCAAATTGGGTGAGAGAAGATTGTCCTCTCCCTGGTTCTGCAGAAGGACCCATAAATCAAGGCATCCATCGTTTGTCACATCTCTGTCTCCCAGCTCGTGGCTCAGGCCCACCGTGCTCCAACTCTGAGTTTTTGCGGCTCAAATGTATCCATCAACCCCACTGAGTGGCCGCCAGCCGCCTCAGCGATCGATGGGTGCGATGTACCCTCCCTTTCGGCCTGTGTGCAGCTCTCTCTGCGTGGGAAGGGGTAAGAGGAACCTCATTTTAGCTGGTTTTAGCCTCGGGCCACTACTGTGATTTTACCCCATGCTCCTGGCCTGACGTCATTAAAGATGCATGATGATGGATACCATGAAGTCAACCTCTCCGAGGGGGTTTTGAGGTGAAAAAAAAAATCTTGCTTGTTTTTCAGATCACTCTAAGAATAAATCAAGACTGTTTAAACGTAGAGGTTGCAACTGGATGCATGTGACTAATCTTTCAATGCATATCAGAGGAGAGAGCAGTCAGGTATTTAGTGGTGAGGAGGCGCGTTTTGACCAGTTGGTGGTGCTCCTGTCACAGTGAATTCACAAGCTTGGCTCTCTCTGTGATTCGGGTAAATACACTGCTGGCTGTTTCCATCCTGGGCTGGAAAGACAGAAGACAATGATGCAAATTTAGATTTCATTTCAAGATGTGCTTGAGAAATTGTTTCTTTTCTCCTCTTTTTGCAATAGAAACTTGTATTTGCTGCTACTAATTTTAGCTTCCTTCACTCCCACTTTTCATAATCCGATCCCCATCTTCTCCTCCCACTACATGTACATGTTTATAAAATGATGGAGGATATTCATGAGGCCCTACTAAACCATATTCTGAAGAACGGAAAAAAAGTAAATCCATATTCATAGACGTGCAGTTATTTTAATCTGGAATTTCAGCATTTTCAGCATTAAAACAAAGTTAAGAATAATTCTTTTTTGTGTCATAGACATCAAATTGTGTAACCTTGAATTTGCTACTTAAGAGTGTCTCAGTTCAATGCAACAAATGTGGTGAAAGTGTGTGTGTGAGTACATTTGTGGTCACCAAGTGTGTGTGGCGTCTTGTGAAGAATCGGTGCGTCTCTGAAGGGAATGATGGGGGAGACATTTGACAGCTGTGCTCCTCGGGTTCAAAGGTCGTGTCAAGTCCTGGATGAGTCCAAGGTAAAATGCTTCACAGGGCCCATACTGGTCAATGGGTATCCTTTGCCTCAATAGCAAACAGGGTTGGCAGTAATGGGACCTCAGTCACATGTCAGCGCCTGGAAGAAAAGTCAAATACCATGAGGCCACATTTATAGCCTCCCAAAACAAAAGGGAAAGTGGAAAGATTGAACTTTTAAACTCCCCAATTTATAGCTTAAAGGTGTCATATGCACGGTAAACTCTCTGGGAGCCATCCATTATCGGTCAACACCTCTCTCTCTTTCGCTCACCCTCTTCTCTCAATCTCCTCTCCCGCTTTCCTCCTTTACTTTCTCCATCCCTGCCCTCCCCTTCTCCGTGTTTCCGCTCTAACTGCAGTTTCTAGCGTCTGCCTTAACCGGCGTGGTCCATGCTGTCCCTGCTGGGGAGTAGAATCCAGCCCCTCACTGGAAGACCCTGAAATAAGGCCTTTATCAGCCAACCCCACACAGTATCAGGGGGCCCCCCGCTCCTCCAGCAGCCTCTGATGTGAAGGAGAGATGGACAGAGCTCTGTGGTCCTCTGGTCGAGCACCAGAACAGGATTCAGCCCATTGTACCATTCAAATTAAGCAGGCATCAAAAGGGAAGAGGAAGCTGTTGTTGATGTATTGTCTTGTGTTATTTTAACCGGCTTAACTCAAGCCTCTTCATGGTGGAGTGTTGTGGTGCTGGATGCCGATGATGATAAGTGGTGGATTCTCTGTTAAGACTGCTAAGCTGCTGTGCTGGCTGAACGGGGGGCTCTGGCTCCACTGGCTGTCGTGGCTGATTTTGGCTGTGGTTGAACCATTTCAATAGGTTACCATGGATTTATCCACTCAAAACCGCTGACTTGGCTGTCCATGTACAGCCTCTTCATGTCACCAGTGGGACCCCTGTTTATTTCATAATGCTGACATTTTTTTATTATTTTTTTTTAGGAGATTTGATGAAAAATTAAAGTTCAACACAACAACAACGCACAAAGAGAAACTTTTTTCAGTCAGTCAGACAGTTTTAAAACTGCAGGCTCTGATTCAATGTCTCTATGTTGAAGGAAACAAACTTTTTTTGGGGCATTAAATTAAAACTTATTGAGGTTTTCAAAGTGTCTGCATCATTTACAGTGTTATAAAAACCAACAACCGGCTTCCTTCACCTTCAGACTCAAAACAAACACACGCATCGTTTTAATAATGACACCAATAACATGTAAATAGGTGCTATAAACATACATGTGAGAGAAAATATGTTTTCCATAGACTTAAATTACAGCGTTTTATTCACTGGCCTGGTAAATAATCACCTTGTAAAGACAGTTCAGTCAGCTCGGAGTACTTGCGAATAGCTCTCTCCATTCTCTGCTGAAAGCTGTCTATTTAATTTCTCTCTTCTGTCCTCAGAGCAGTAGCTATTAAGTGCCTTCATATGTCAAGCCAGTGACACCTCCTCCATTCTCTTCAGCTTGTTTAAGCGTGCCCCTGTATTGTTGCCCGCCGTGCTTGACGTGTTAATAGCTTAATAACGTAATCTGGCAAATAATGACACCTCATCACGAAGACCGAGGCCAAATGTTTACATGGGAAGCCGTAATGTATGATGACAGTAATCTGAATAAAAATGAATTTACCGGCATCGTCTCATTTGCAGTAAATTTTCACTTCTTCCGTGCACAACTGATGCTCCACGGACACCTTCCTTTGCTCTCTAGCTGTCTCATTACCCTGCCTTTCAAGTGGTGGGAGAAAGGGAGAGACAGGGAGAAAAGAGACAGAGAAGGGGTGAGAGTGTGAGAGATAGAGAGAGAGTAGGGAGAGAAAGGGGTAAAGGAGGGGAGACAGAGAGGGCAAGGAGGAGATAGGCACTGATAGAGCTTGTTATTTTCAAAGCCTTTTTCCTCTCTATTGTTTGCTGTGGAACAGGAATAAGGAAAAAAGAAGAAGTTCACACCGATTTCAAAAAGTCTCACTTCCTTTTTGACAGATGTGGTGTCAGCTTTGCTGTTTAATTAAAAGGAAATGGAGGTGATGATTGCAACACAGACGTGATCTGATATGATAATGTATTTACAATCATCAAGATGATCGTCATTAAGGATGTGTCAAGGACGAATTCATTGTGGGATTTGGGGTCCTGAGCTGTCAAGTGTATTTTTCTGAGGCAGTTGTGAGACTGTCAGGAGGATGCTGTGACGATGACAGTCACAATTAATAATTTGCTAAAAGAATGTGATTAAGTTTTATATGCAGTTTTGTCGTGGCGATTTCCAAAGCTAAGAATACTCAAACCAGCATTGAGAACGAGAGAGAGAAAGAGAGAGAGAGGGGGGAAAAAAAGCTCAGGCAAGACTGAAACAGGAGACAAAAACACCCTTGATACATGTGCTGTATGGGATTCTATTATTAAATGACTTTGAATTATTTTATGCACGCCAGCTTGAATTTTTCATACAAGGTGCATATGGAAGGTTCATCAAAACAAATTGTTCGATTTTGACAATTACTACAACAATCACACCCTTCTTTGGCTGCACCTGTTTGAAAATGAATAATTTGAAGTCATTTTAATTGCTTATGTGACAGCTAATCATCAAGGCATTAATTTATTTATCGAGCTTCATTTGAACTTCCTCCTTAGTGATAACATATCCAGCCTTACTCTCTAGAGTAACAAGATACTGATTAAACTGTAGCAACCTCCTTCAGTATTATGCAGATGCCAAGGAGTGAGCCCTGGAGTGGCTGCAATAATAAGATGTATGATCCGCACTAAGTCGAGATGAACCATGTATCGGTCATACCACAAAAAAAAAAAAAAAAACTTGTTGATCTGATCCTAATATTGAAAACTACTGTCAGGAGGCTTCTGTCTTTTTAATTGTGCTCTGTATAAACATTTTAACTGTGCTTTTAATCATGTGGACATTTTCATTAGGTGACCTGAAATGTCACATTTCTAAACACTCGAGTGTACTCTAAATAGAAAGACAAACTTGACAGTGTTGAGTTATGCGACTAAACACAGAAAGTGAGGAACATCTGCCCCAAACTCTCAGAGAAGCGGAGCATTAGCCTGAATGTTTCTAGCTGCTGGTGGCTCATCTGCAGTTGGTGGTGTGCCGGGATTGGTGCGATGGCTATGGGGAAATCAGCCACTGTTCTCTCTCTCTGGGTCCCAAGCATGGCCATTAACTGACTGCCAGCAGCTCTGGGAAGAGGAACAACAGATGCCAGCAACTGAAAAGCCTCCAGCTCTTCAGCTAAACCAATCCCAACTGAGTCGGGACGGGCCTCTGTAGATTTTTGGACATACAGCGAACAAATGTGGACATGAAAGGGGGAAGAGGAGGGCTGTTCTGGAGGTAAAGATTTGTTAACCCTCTTGAACTTGACAAGAGACGGGACCGAGGCACAGATTAGCCCTCTCAAAGCTGGCTTTTGCAAAAGGTTGCTGTGTGAATATGTGAACGCGGGTGTGAAGTGGCATGTGAGTGCGCACATATGTTTGTGTGTTTGCATGCGCTTGTGTGTTTGTGTTCAAACAAGTTAGCCTGTTTGCACATTCTATATGCACACATTCAGTTGTAATATGACAGCAGCACATTAAATAGTAAGTAATTACAGTAATGAATCCATTTAATTATGTTGTAATTACATTTTACTTCTCTGCCATTACCATATCTGCTCTGCAAAAGATTTCTTTTCATGTGATCTCAGTAGGTATCATTGTAACCGTTTGTCAGTGTTGCAAAGCTGCACCACAGCTTAACTTCCATTCCTTCCCAAAAAATGAGGCAAAGGACTCGACCCTGAGAAAATCCCCACATGGTTAAATGATTCAAATGCTTGTCTTCTGGCTGGAAATACGTAATGAGGCTAAACCATTAAGGTGCTAATGCTGCCTCCAGGTGCAGAGGTCATGTGCTCGAACATTGCATTACACTTAAGCAAAGACACATGAGCGAAGTGAAACGATTTTGACCACATCAAGCTGCGCAGCAACAAGGAAACAGGGAAATGACGGGATGGCAAAGTAGGAAGTGGAGGTGGAGAGCAGGGTGGGGGAGCAAGAAAGCACAAAGCCTGGGTAAACACAGCTAGGTCTGCATCTGGAACCAACTAAAAAGATGCTTAATAATGCAGAGCCGTGCAGGCGGGCCCTGTGCAGCTGTTGTGTGCGCAGGACCATGAAAGACTCTCCATCTGACAGCTGGCTCCATCTAGCTGGCTCCATCACCCTCTCCCTCGCTTTCTCCCTCTCTCTCTTGCTTCCCTCTCTCCTCTGTGGTCCAGAGTGGCAAGGAGACAGCAGATTAGGGATTAGCCAATCCCTGCCATCCTCATCTGTCCCATCTGCCTGCCAGCCAGCCAGGCTTCGCATTCCAGGGAGAGATGGGACATTACTGGGAAAAGGGGGGACGTGAGACAACAGAGGAGACAAAGCAGGACTGGTTGGGGGAAGCAGGGGGAACCAAGACAAGGAAAGCAGCATGGGATGAGCCGAAGTGGGAGTTGGGCCGAGGGGAGGAATGGATTAGCAAAGACAGGACAGCAGGACTTGAGTGGAAAAGACAGAGACACACTTTTGTACAGTTTGGGGAATAAAAGATTAGAGACCTCATCCTTTCGATGAACTTCAGGCTACTTTAACAATTTCAGTCAATGCCACGATACATGCCACGATTCTGTAATCTCATGAAACATTCAAAGAACCTGCCACTCTGAATATTCAACAGCTTTTCTGACGCACCACTGTATCTTAATCCGTGACTTTCTCACTGCAGGCAGCACATGAACATAGATTATTTTTCTGTGCAGAAATTTCACCTGAACAAAGCTGGCACCCCTTTATAGTAGCTAAAAATACACCCTTGTATTTTGTCTCGGTATCAAAGAGACCACTTGTCTTTTTAATAATCTGCCAGCTCACATTTGGCAGAGACCAGAAAGCGCACTCAGAGAAATAATTGCTGTTATCTGTTAGAGTCAATAAAACCTCTACAATTGCACTATTTGAGATAAGAGTGTGCTCCTTGCCATGTGTTCCCCTAAACCAAGTCCCACTAAATGATTTAGATATACACTCACTGAGTATCTGCTTATACATTATGAGTGTAATAAGCTCCAGGCAATTGGAGGCTATTGGAAAGCATCAGTCAATGAACTAAATAACAAGGAAACAAACTCTGCTCACATGCAAAACTGGATTTTGAGCCAGAATAATTCAAATATCAACAGTCGGCTGGCTTTTTATCTTCTCGACATTTTTGCAGTCTGTCTTTTCCAACAAGATCATGTGCTGTAATTGTATTCACTGTATATTTTCAAATGTTAAGTGAACAATATCAGGTCACAGCAACATTTTGTTTCATATTATGATAACGATTCAGACTTAAGGGACCAGGTTCTGCTCAGCAACAGGGGAATAAAAAAAAAAAAGTTAGCTCCTTTTCCTCTAGAAAGGCACCCGGTAGCTTAACAGGCCCTCAGCTCCAGTACCTGGTTCCCTCTGTGCACACCTTTAAATCACACCCAGGATAGTTGCCTTGTCAAAGCTCGCTCAGTGAGCCAGGCATCTGAGAAACATTAAAACACTTCCTCATGCAAGCCAGAGCCTCCCAGAGGGCAGCGAGCGGGAGCAGAGCCTTTCTCTCAGGCCCAGTATCCGGGGAGGATACTGCTCAGTACCGCTTGGAAAGTCCCAGCTCGGACAGCGGTGGTTAATATTTTAATAGCCTACGGCTGAGGCAGTTATCATCCAAGAGTATTCTTGTTGGTGGATTTAAAAAACCCACTCTCTCTCACTCTCTCTCTCTCTTTCTCACAGTTAAAAACCCGATTTGAGTTTTTAATTATTCTTTTTTGAATTCCCCAACCAGCTCTCCTCTGTTCTTTTTCATTTGTGCTGTGCAGTTTTTCCAAGACTCGTACCCAGGGAATCCCTGACAGTGTCCTACTTAACTTTTCACTTTCTTTCCTGTGATTTGTTCTTTTTTTTTTTTTTCCGGGTTTAGGGACTATTACTGATCAATCCACAGCTTCTCTCCAAACACCTGCGTTTATATTGATCAGTCATCCACTTTCCCTCCTTTTGAACAGAAGGGAAGACTTGTCAGCATTACAGGTAAAAGTGATCAAATCCCCTTATGAAGCCACTGCTCTGTACTCTGAAAGCCTTTACTTGGGAACAATGTTTGCCCTCAAGTGCTACACTGTGGAGTTAAATGGGCACCAAAACAATTCCCACCATTGAACTTTGCAATTGTGAAAATTTCGCAACAACTTTTGTTGTTTTTCACTAATCCACATTTAAAGCTTCTGCAGTGTCGCACAGTGCACTTGTTAAATTTCAAACCATAAGACACAGACATGAAGAATCAAGTAAAATGAGAAAGGAGCTGAAATAAAAGACGGCGACATGTGCATGTTTTCTGTGTTTGTGCTTACGCTGGCATGTGTACGTGTGTATTTGCATATGTATGCATGTGAACATGTGTGTCCATGCAAATGCAGGTCTACAGGTCTTTTTCTATGTGTGTGTGTGAGTGTGTGTGCATGTGTGGCCGCTCTGAGCCAGCCGTCAGCACAGCCTGCAGGGAGGGGGCCGGGGTTACGGCATCAGCTGCAAGCAGGAATGAGAATGGCTGAGAGTCAGACAGACACTGCCGTGGGTTATTATGTTTGAGTCAGACCAAACACTCCTGGGAGCACCGAAAATATTGCTGTTACAGTTGTAACATTATCACAACAGAATAAATAAGAGCGGACCCGAGACACCCAAGGAAAGATTTGCAAAAAAAAAGGATATATGCAAGGGCCAAAACTGGAATAGGAATAATTAATTAAATAAATCTCATCACGGCACTCCTCTGCACACTTAATTGAAGTGTGCTAAACGTGGCGAGTGCTTTCAAAATTGAGAGGATGGGTCAATCCGAACCTCTGCACCTCCATAATGAAAGAGAAAAAGGAAGATAATAGCACACATAACCTCAAGCAATTAAAGGGCTCTAGAATGTGGTGAACAAGCTTTGCCCTCTTGGACACTGTTGACCCACAGTGCCCAACACGGCCCCCTGGGAAATAAGCACTTATTAAAAATGGAGGAACAGCCACAATCCCACCGAGGCTGTAATATGCTATAGAGTAATTTAATTCTACTTACATGTATCACTTCAGCCTGCGTGCCAAGTATGAAGCAATTCAGCATTTCATTTGACAAAATATGACCTGTCAAGAGACTGAATAATAACACAGCTAGATCAGATGTGTGGACGAGCGATACAGTGTTGTGCACAGTTCCAGAAAAAGGTCCTGCCATTCATGAAGATAGAATCTTGGCATAATTGTCATGTCCTCTACTATCCTGAAACACGCTGCATCTTACAATAACAAAGCAATCCATAAAAAAGCCTCATCTACTTAAGGGATTATTTTGAAAGTCTCTCCTTACCCTCCAACAGACTGATGAAACACACTTCCATGCTTGATTTGATCATCCCTTCATAAAGGAGAGGAAAAAAGTATACAGCGGAATCACAAGTCCTGGCATGGATTTGGGAATATTGGTTGTACCCTCCTCAAGAGTCAGGAAACTCCCCTGGTATGGCTGCTCTTTCTTTGTGCTGTGTAGCTTCATCGCAAATAAACATACTGTCTGTTATTGTTTTCCCACAAGAACAGCAGAGTTAAAAAAGTATTTTTTTTTTCTTTTTGCTCTTCAAAATGAAATACAGGTCAGTGTCCTACATAAGTTTGCTGCAGTTTGGAAAACATTTCTGCAGCATATTTTAAGAGAGAGTTTGTGTTTTTGCAAAATTTTGAAATTCTTCATAAACCGTTGGCAGAGTGTTTCATAAAAAAATAAAATGAAAATCCTTCCTGCTTGATGTATGTAATGATGATTGTTGTAAATTTACGTTTAAGTATGAGAGGAGGGACAAAAAAGATCTTGAATGCGACCATGAATAAAACAACCGCTCTAGGGGAACAATTTGGGACGTCTGATTTTCTCTGTGGGTGTTGAGATGAATAAAAAAGGCCCTTCTTGAGCATGCATGTGTGGTTGTCTTTGGGAGAGCGGCCATGCCTTGTGGACAGATAAAGGAGTGATAGGACACCGGGGGATAGGGCAAGGACACGTGGCGGCCCGCCCCTGGTCATTGGTGACAAGAGCAGGGGGACGTTAAACACACACACTGGGCTGACTCCACACTTTGATTTAGCGCTTTTGCCTAATGTTACAAAGGGGGGTTACAGAGGCCCACTGGAGATGGGATCAGCAGATCTCCCCGACTGTCGTCATAAAGAAGCCTGCGGAGGGCTCAAACCTCGACTCACATCTGATGCACGAGCCAAAGCATGCGTGCACGTGTGTGTGTGTGTGAGTCGGAGAAAAAGAGAGAGAGAGGGGGAAAGAAGGGTGGTCCATAGACCATAGAGAACAATACACAAAGGGCATTTAATGATTCCATATTGATGCTCTGTAAATGGCTTAATTTGTCTGAAGACACACAGCAAAGGCAGTGCTGTGCTGAAAACTGTATTGACTCAAAACACATGATTTAATACATATTAATATTAGATGACTGACTCATTAATGGATGCATCAGACAAATCATAATACTGTGTCATAAATAAGGGCTTTTAAGAATTTATGGAATATCAGATTATTTTCTCAGAACAGCACTATGATACAGATCCAACTTCCCCTCCGCAAAAGTCGTATAGTGTAGATGCAGGTAAATAATCTCTGCTTTTTTTCCAGCTAGTTACTCTCACTGTGGGCTGGGAGCTGATCTCTGCTCCAGACACTTTCAAGTCTACTTAATGTAGCCTACACGGGCTTCACAGGCTGTTTCATGCTCTTATGGAAAACAGGCCTTTGAAATCCCTCAGCAGCCCAATCTTAATCTCATTTGTGAATATGAGCCGAGCCACGACAGGACCAGGAACATCCTCGTCTTCCTAAAGCACCGTTTCATTTGTCAGGAGATTTGGGGCGGTTGACACTAGAGGAGTGATTTAATTGATTTTAATCACACACCTGAGATAGGGAGAGCGAGGGGGCTGCCCTTAACGATTATTCAGAGGGCCCGGCCCATGCAGTATCTCCGCTTTCAGCCCTCTGTTTGTTTTGATACATCAGCATTTTGATGGATAGGACTTAGATTATGAACTTACAAAGCAGTCGGGAATTTTAAGCATGACCTTGGACCTAATATGCAAATAGCACTAATAAAACCATTGTTCATCAGAGAAAGGTGTGCCAGAGTCCCGCGCACTCGGGTGAAAAAATGTTTTCCAAGAAGCAGCATGCAATGTGGATTTTCTATCTCCAAATGCTGCTGTCATCCTCCTGACAGCGTTGACTTATTATCTGCAGTTGACTGTCTACTCAATGTTTAACGGACACATACTGTGAAAATGTTCCACAGGCTATGCTCAACTTTGTACCGCTTAAAGATGAATATTTCCCTTTCGCCTCCTCAGGAAGTTGGAGCCTTCTCTCTTCCCTCAGCGTACCGCAGTAATTTGTTATGAAAATCTAGACCAAAAGCAGAGGGGAAAAGCAGGACCATGTTGTTGTAAGCCATTAGTTGGGAAAACTGTTTGGTGAACATTATAATGCAAACCAACCCAGGGAAAAAAAGAGAAGTGGAAGACAGCCTGGGGAGAGAGATTTAAATATGTAATAAACTAATATTTCATTTATTCCTCTCTCACATGGGAACCTGACCATTTAGCTGCAGCATATTCAGATCAGAACCCCTCTCCTTTTAATGAGTGAAGCCAGCAATTACACACATCTTGGAAAAGATTTGAGAATAGATTTGAAAAGAAATGCTAAATATTTCAACATGCAAGTCACTGTTAGTATTTTATTTTGTTTATTCTTTTTATTTTGTGCATAATTTCTTTATGGCTTTAATCAGAATTTAACTCCACAATTGCAGCAAAAATTAAAAGGTGAAATAAAAGTTAGAAAAAGCTGCTTTTGTGATTTTTTGTGCCCTCATTCCTTCATTCACAGCATTTCTCTGAGCTTTGGTTTCCTTGTTACAGATGCACTGTGGAAGCCTGTGTTTTATTATCTGATTTTTTTCCCCTGTCTTTCCTGCTCCATGTAGAATACAATGGCATTCATTCTTGATGAGGTTGCTGTCACTTTTAATTTCTGTTAGTTCGGGCAAAATGAATGACAGTCGGCCTTGTAATAAATATAACATGCGCCGCATTAATTTTTCAGAGAACAAGAATGGGAGGCACCCGTTACTATATCCTTTTCAAATGTTTAGATTTATGGCTTTTTCAAATGAGTGCATCTTTTTCAAACTTTGTGGCAGAAATATATTTCCATCTCATTAATGAGCAATTAAGGAAAAAGGGGAGTGTACAGTCAGAATCTCCATACTAAAGGACATGGCTTTGATGAGTCTGTGTGTGTGAGAGTGTGTGTACACATGTAGGTGCATGTGTATAGACACATTTGTGCAAAGAAGTAATATTTACTGTTTTTTAATGTAAACATATTTTGTGTTATGAACAGACTGTGCATAGGAGGAATGTTTGTGCTCACAAGTCTGTCATGATATGCAGGGTGCGTGTGTGTGTGT
>JAPQLA010000003.1:16422118-16501793 GCA_029822935.1 Naso vlamingii | reverse complement strand
GTGTGTGTGTGTATGTGAGTGTGTGTCTGTGTGTTCCCACCTCCCCAGATAGATTCTAATTACTGTTGACTCTTATCCCTGAGTTTGCACTGTTCCTGCTGTCTGGAAATCACCACTGACAGGTCCGCTCAACTAACCCTCAGACGATAGGGGAAAGCCTCAGCATCACCTTAGCTTGTAGCCACATCAGCGAAAAAATTCGGGACATAATGGTGCTTCTCAGTTAACGTTTTCAACCCAAAGTGAGAGTAATGATGGCTCTCTAATAAGCCCTTTATCAGCCATCTTTGTACTCCGTTAGGCAGGAAATTCACTCGAGCAGTTTTATCAGCCCGAATTAGTTTGTGTTGAGTTTCTACTTTGTGGCAAAAAAATAGATGTAAAAAAATGAGAGAGAGATGAAAACGTTTGGATATGCTCAAAAGAAGTCCTCTCTCAAAGGCAGTACATCCTCAAAGAAGTTGGGGGAATCTGATATTCTTTTTAATGTCTGGAAAGCTGTTGAAGACATGAGCTACTGTATGTCCTTGTAGTGGCTCCACCATGATGATACATTACACACGTCCAGGTTAGCCACCGGGTATCCCCAAATATCAAATAAAAGTGACAAATTGGATTAAATAAATGCTCATTGTCATTGTTTAAGGGGGAAACAGATAAAATACGGAATTAACAGCTTGTTAGCAACTAAACTGTAGCATCACATGGCAAAATTTCTCACACATATTTTATATTTTAATTTAAAAACGACAAGGCGGCCTTCACTCATACCATGCTGCACACCAAGGTGATATAAACTGACTACACCTACAATATGCAGGCCATATTATAGATATACTGCTGTATGAATTCCATTTTCATACCGGAGCAACTATGACTTGAGGCTATGCAGTATGTATGAGAGGTAGTAATGGTGATACTTTAGTTATGAGTTGGCAATGACCACAATAATTTCAAGAATGTCTGTTTTGAAAGAGGAATCTGCTTTAATGGTTGTTAAAAAAAATACATTAAGCATAATTTAGAGGCAAGGGAAACTAAAAAAACGGATTAAATCCATGGCAAACCTGTTTCCATTTGACGTCTTCTTGGAGCAAATGTCATTCATATTTTAACCCCTTATTAGGAATGTCTGCTTCCAAGTCTCTGAATTACATTTTCAGGACTTCCTCTCATCTTGAAAGACAAAATCATTCAATTCTAAAGATGGAAGACATTGACAGAGGCGCGACATAGTGAAAGTACAGATAAATCCAGAGATACTTTTTCTTCTGGGCTTTTTTTAATGAGCTAAAACCCCCACTTCTTGCCATTTCCCTGCCTTAATTGATGATTATGTTGTTACACAGTAGAAGCGCTTCCCTCTCTCCTCCCAGTCATTATGATATGGACAGGCAGCTCTTGAAGCTTCAAAGGCAGGATGGAGTGATTTAAGCTCAATTCAGCCATCCCCTGGCCCACAGGTAAAAACCCTTGTAAACAGTGAATGCTAATTGCTAATTAGCCCTGTGGCTGAATCACACAATTTCTGTTTGAGCTGACCGCTGTTAGGGTCCTGCTTAAGGGCATGTTGTATCTCTTTTGACGGCCCAATTAGATATTCAGCTGCAGAACCATAAGGCAACCTCGTCATGAATATTTAAAAAGACTGCCACAGATGAGCACGAAGGGGGCACTGAACCGCATGTCATGGAGGGAATATTCGGCAAGTAACCACAATCGATAGTCTCTTGATGTTCTCTGTATTAACGTGATGATTGCTGTTTTTCTTGGGCCCGTGAAAGAGGTGGACTACAGGTCACGTGATGAAGGGACTATAGAAATAAGGGTCGGGTTCACACCACTGAGTGTCCAAATTAAATCTCCGGCGGACATGATCCTATCTGACTCAAAACATAGCAGGCGCGAAGGAATCAAGCTCCAGCCTCGATGGTTCAGCTCAATCTGAGGGAACTGGCAGGTCTGTGCCACTGCCAGGGAATAATTAGGCTACTGTCCTTCACAATATGTCAGGCTAACTGACTGAGGAAATGCTGCGTGCTCTCGCTGCACTTTCACTCTGTCGCTTTATGGCGAGGTCTGAATATAGAGGCAGCCAGTGTGCTGACTCAGTATTGTATCAGGAACATATACCGTGTCAAATGCAGACACGCCGCAAAGGGCAATAAAGCTATACCATTATCATTGCTGCACAGGTGGAGATCAGCGGGTTCCATGCTGGCAGGCGCGACACCAGTCTGCTACTTTTATGTGTTTTGTCAACTTCGATTTTTTCACTGAATTTTTAGTGATCATTTCTGCATACATCAGACATTTTTCCTCCAAGACAGAAGAGGTGCATCGGGAAATAATGGGCTCTCATTTCCTGGTTCCACAATCATTACAGTATGATGCAAGTGTCAGGTACAAGCTGGGTGTGATGCGGTTAATTGGTATTTTAATGCACTACCTGTGACACCTTAAATTGATTCTTCTTTCTTCAATAACACTGTAAAACAGCGTGCTACCTCGCATAATTATTTCTGTGAATACAAAAAAAAGTGCCTGTTCAAACCTCCTTCGCCTCACCTACTCTTGTGCACGCGGAGCTGTGAAATAGCTTCCAGAGCAGAAACAGAGGAGTTCTGGCAATGCATCAACAGGATTGTGTTGCCTGTCACTGAATTACAGAGGGTTCAAACACCTTTCACAAGTAACCAAGGTAAACATGTTTTTTGAGCCTAGGGGCAATTGAATGAATTACCATTCCTCATCATTTCATTATACTGTATGTTAAACAGTCTGGAAAAAAAATGCAGGATATAGGTTCCTTTCTCTCACAGATCTATGAATTTATTCTGTCCACCTCGTTGCAGAAAAGACTGTTTTTCTGCTTTGATTTCAGCACAAGAGCATCATTTGTGTGAGAAGAAAACAACAAGTGGAAACCTCTCACCCTCCACTCACTTAACCCATATCAGTCCAGGCAAATTGTTTTTACTCCGGACCCCACGACAGCAACTAAAGACCCACCTGCTCATCCAATAACAGCAAATCAAATCACATGACTTCCCTTTCTTGGTTTCAAAGGGACATTCTCTAAGTTGATTCTTTTCATTTAATTCCTGCAAAGGGATAGAGTCCCCCCCCACACACACCCCACACCCCTCCCCTGCATCCGCACCCCCCCACCCCCACGCTCGCCCTTTATCTGCTCGTGAGAGTGGGGGAAGAAACAGAGGATTATCGATTTGCACTCAAACAGTGGGCCAACCTAAAAAACCCCAATGAATTGTCACTCATTATTGAAATTATCAGGCACTAATTAAACTGGCAACCCTAAGCCCCCTGGGCTGTGCTCATCTCCAACTGAATTTCAGCTCCTCAGACAGTAATAGGGAGGCAGCATTAGCCGCTACTGGATGCTAATGAGACCTGGAAGCTGTCTCTCCCTCTTAGGGTTTCACAGAAGCAAGTGCTGAATGTGAACCACAACTACAGTGCAGCACTGTTTGTGAGCACTTGATTGGCAGAATGAGAGAGAGAAAGAGAGAGAGGGGGAGATTTACGCTGGCGACTATATGAAACTGGATGGTCCTCCGAGTACAGCGTCAACAGTTACATTCAGCAATAATTTTAGTACATGGATTTAAAAGATTTGAGGCTTTTTGCACATAATACCTCCCCCTCAGTCGCTCCTCTGCATATTTCCACCTCGCTCTGTATCTCTCATAGCTGCACTGAAGTTGTTGACTTGCTCCTCATGCACGCTCCTCATCTCCTCCTCTACGCGAATCAACAGACATGGTACCAGTGAGAGTCTGACTGACTTTATCACATGGTACACAGCTTGTTAATAACTTCCTCTGACAATTCCTCCTCATCTTTGCTGATGACCAGAGGGACAGCCGTGATTGTCATGTTTGTAGGGGAAGAAAGACTCTAAACAATGATGTCACGTCAGCCTCTCTATTAAAAGACTTCATATTTTGAGCGGCATAATTAATACTCTTGGGCACGTCGCTTCCAAGTTGGCACTCCAGGCAAAGGGCTGCCACTCACCTGATAATTATTTTTGGAAATGGAGCCCAAATTACAGTGATTGACAAATGCAACAAAGCAGAGACAGCCTCAAGCATTCATGAAGAAAGAAATGAGAAAAACAGTTAAGTGGTTAATGCACTTTCACAGTGGATTTAAAGTTGAAATCGCTTGTCCTCTCACGTCTCAAATGTAACTTTGGCTCGGGTCAAACAATTTAGCTCCCGTATCCTCCTGAAGAAACACCCTTAAAGGCCTTTTGCAGGAGTAATTAACAGTTTTCTCATTACTGTGAAAAAAAAGAGAGGTTTTTATTACTTTTTTAATGGTGGTCGTATGCTCAGATATATTCAGGGTGACATGCTGTGGTTAGCCAACTGTTGTGGTGTCGGAAAGCTCTTCACAAATCACAGTCAGCAATTCATATGAATCCAAGTGTGTCCTCACTTCACAGTTGTCTGCAAAAAGGCAAACAGTTGTTAGCCCGTCGGGTTGCATCCATTAGATGGTGGATAGAGAAAAGCGGCATGCCTCCATGCTTTTTACACCTCTCGCCATGCGTAAATCAGCCACTCTGTCATTCTACTCGGAAGAGAGGGGGAGGAATTATGTCAAGTTATTTGTTTTGTACCAAAATGAAATATTTATCGGGAGTGAACACCTACCAGGAACAGACGATCGGCCAGGGTGCTTCATCTTCTCAGACTCATATTTGGCTTCCACCTCCGCAAAGGCCAAACCATGTCCTGAGGGTTTTCAGTGATTCAGGGAAGTCCGCTAGCTTTGAATCCACATTTCAAAGCCTGTGTTGAACTGGAGGACTGTGCAGGAACTGGAGGGAGACATGTGTACACACACTCTAACCAATTATATGGTGATCTCCTCGATTTCTCTCTGTGTTTGATGGGTACAAGATACATAACTTCATGCTTCCTTGTTTTTCCATATTGGCCCTGAAATATGATTTAACATTTCTATAAAGAAACATGCAGGGAGAGTGTGGCTGATTTATGCCACCGCGGTCGGTAAGTTTTCCACTTAAACATTAGGCCGTGAGGGAGACGTTTAGTTACAGTACAGTCAGTCATCGGGGGTTATTTTGTTTTCCCTCACAACACCCCAAACACACATCATTTGCCATAATTTAAGCTTGAAATACTGGTTTTAGGGAGGAAAACAGAAAGATTGATGTGAAGCAGTGAAAAAAAAAACATGTAGGTGGAAACCTTAAATCCTCTAAGCAAAATTAAATTTTAGGTCTATTTAACAGAAACAAACTCTGACAGGAAAACCGTGACACAGAGGTGTGGTTTCAAAAAACAAATTCCTTCACATCGGATCTCGTTGGAGAAAATACTTTTCACAGTGAGAGGCAGCAGTGTGGCAGAAAGGGAAGTATTATTTGCCTTTACTCCAAGTGGACCACTTAAACAGTTGTATTATTGATAGTGGCAATAATGTGGACCTCTGCTCTTTGCCTTCGGTACGTCATTAAACGGGTTTCAACAACAGCTTCCACTCTCCCTCTTCGCTGGGAAACCCATTATGGACACAGAATGCTAAATGCATTAACAGAAAAAGGTCGGAAAGCAAAAAGAGAGAATCATTGTACCTTTGTCCAAACCCATTACAACACTGACCCCTCTGACTTCAAAGTAACAATGATTGAGTTGGTGTCATCACAGGCCCAGACTTCCCTGCCAGTAGGCCTACCTGGAAAACTCCTTTTCTGAGAGGGCTCTCGTTTGATCATGCATGCGGGCGACGCATGTCAAGCCGGGTTATTCCCACAGTTAATATTCTTTCATAACCTGCCATGCGAGCTGAACTTGATTATTTTGGCACCTGGGCAAACAGCTACGGCTTTCAGGTGGTGCATACAGTATCAGAGACCCTGGTCACAAGGGTGATCTATTCGCTGAAAAGGCAGGGTTCTGGCAAAAGACTCAGCACCTTGGAGTAATGAAGCCAGCCCTACTCTGTGAGCATGGGCAGAACAGGTTACATTAGAAATGCATGAAGGCCAATAGGTGGTTACCTTAGGTCTGCTCCAACCCATTTATATTCCATCAACTGATATCAAAGCAGGAAAATGTTTTTGGAGAGGAGGAAAAGCGGCGAGCGGAGAGGTATATTGAAATGTCTGTGGATCAACAAAACATGCAAAAATGGCTGTCAAATAGCACTGGGCATGTGAAAATGTGCTGCCGTGTCCAAGTTGATGGTTACCACAGAAGGCAAGAGGCGTTTCTTTGGAAGCCTCCACTACGGCTTGGATAAAGCCTGGCTTGGATAATGAATCTTTCCTTTAACAACACTTTAAAAAAAAAAGCACCATGATTTTTTACTTTGCTGTCTCATTACCAGTGTCCACTTGGCAGGAGTGAGAGACAGCGCTGCCCAGAATTAAGGCCTGAACCTGGGCAACTTTCCTGCTGTCCACCCACCCTCTCTGCTTTTGCTTTCTCTCTCAGAGACTTGGTGCTTACTTAATCATGATTAATCGCTGCCTGGATAATCAGATACAACATCAAAAGGTTGGAGATGACAGTCCAAGGACGCTTGGGAGGAAACAAGGTATACCAGGCATTCATTAGCTTTGGCATGGCAGTCATACATTAGCCCATAACCCTTTATTGTCCTAATTAGGCTAGAGAGGGACTGTTAGCATTAACACTACTAATATTACACATGAAACATACGTAGATCAAATATATATACATATATATTTATATTTTTTATACCTATATATGTGTATATGTATTATATATATACTGAAATTGCTGATATATATGTACACACACTCACACACATGAAAGAGTGTTTATGTCCTGCACTTTATTATCATTGTATTTTCTCTGCCTTTTCTGCCCAGGTAGCAGTTTGTCCATACAGTGTATTATGTTCACTCACATCCAGCCCCTAAGCTGGGCAGTGTTTTTGATTTACAATCACTTGCTCAGGACAAACATAAGACAGGCTTCCCCTTCCTCCATCATTTTACTCATCTCACTTCACACTGTGAGGTGCAACCCATACTGTATATTTCATTTCTTTTTTCCCCTCCCTCCCCTGTTTTAAGTCTCCCTGGATGGAGCCTGGCTTGCGGTGCACCATTTTCCCAGCTACAGTAGCAGTGGTGCTGGGCCCTGTTCAACCCCATTATTTCTGGGAGCCAAATTCCCATGGTCCCAGGAACAGGCGTGCCAGCTCTGCCTTCTTGGCTCTCTTCCCTGGTATTGTTTCCTTTGTTACATCCAGAGCTGCATTTCAGCCCGTTAATGTTTGCGCTGGGAGGTCCAAATTCCCAGTGTTCAGCTTTAGAAAAGGTAACTTCAAGTTCAGAATGCAACCACTTTTTTTTCTTCTTCTGCAAATTATGTTTTTCTTTTTCCTCTCTCTCTTTTATTTCTTCCATTTTTGTTCTTTGTTGTGATATACTGGAGTATATACACTGATAACAACACCATAAACTTGTTCAAGACAAAATTCTTGCATGCAGAGCAATCATAAAATCCCTCCCCCTGCAAATGGTTTAGCTGGGTGTCTTCTCTGTGTTTTCTCATTACTTTAGATCAATTAAAACATGTTTCAAACCACTGTGCATTTTACCTTCCAAATAAAAGATAATTTCACAATTCCTCTTAATGTACAATTAAATTTTTCACACAAGTATATGGGAAATATCTCCACGCCTAAATCTCCAGATTAAAGCAGGGCCCTCACCAAAAAAAAATTATTCACTATTATTAACATTTTGAGTCTGACTTACTATTCAAGCGTGATGGCATTTCCCCATCTGTAATCCACTTTATCTCCCATCATTCCAGCCTTAGCACCCTAACTCCTTTTCTCTGATGTCAACTCATGTAGCCATCATGGCTGCTCACACATGGGATTAAATGCAGGGTTTGTTGGCTCAGCGCAGCATGGAGGGAGCATTTCCGACTGATGTTGGCTGTTCCACTCCGAGCCACAGCACTTGTCTCCCAGAGCGCAGACACGACGGTGTCAGGTAATTCTCTGAGGAAGAGCCACACGCCCCTGCAGAGAGCAGTGGGGGAGCCTGTATCACATCTCAGGAGTTGTAATAGCAGCTTTGAAGACTCCAGTCCACTAATCCCACATCATGTGATCATGTGTCTAATAGACCGGTTCCTAATTCACAGCATTGTGGGGGATTTTTAGCTGTCACTTGCACTGGCAGAGGTTTACAGTGGGAGAGTGTTATGTTTTGTGAAAATAAATATAAGAGACTCCTGCGCATGGCTACACATGGACACACACCCGGCTCGCACACACAGATACACACACATATATAAAGAAAAGTGAAGGCAGACAGTTTGTTCAGTTTTGAACATTAACAGAGCAAAACTCAGGACAGAAATGATTTAATCTTTGTCATCAGAAGTGTGCTCCACAGTGAAATAAAATGATCAACAATGAATACTCTTTGTGGGGGACCAAAGCGCTTCCTTAATAAACAGTTAACAGAATTTATATTAGGTCGGCCTATGATCAATAACAGTATCTCTGGTGACTCTGCAGACAGTCTGATTATACTTCACAGAGGATATTCCTTGTAAGGAATTTGAATCAAATACCTTGAAGACTAGTTTCATACAGTAGAAATTGTCTACTCCATAGTCATAAGCTGTCAAATCTTAGAAAAGAGAAAAATGCAACAAGACCCTCTGAGTATAGTGTGTGATCACTGCAGAAGCCCAGGTCTGCTGAGGTTTGTGTGACATTTGTAAGTCCTTTTTTGAGTGATTATCTCGGAGGTACTATGCACATTAAATGGCTGAGTTAACCTTAACACATGTAAAACCATTACGCCTATTGACGACAGTGGTGTGTGTAATCCTGCTTTGCAGTTTGATATTGACACTCATGATCAAATGCTAAGCTCCGCTAGCAGATAGGTTGTCCCTCTCTGGGGGACTGAAAGACAGGCAAATGAAGCAGCACCAGATTGATGAGAAATGAGTGCTCTGTAAATTGTGTGCATGTGTGTGTGTGTGTGTTGTGTGTGTGTGTTGTGTGTGTGGTCGAGTGGGTAGGTGGAGTGGATGTGTGTGAGTGCATGTGTGCGTGTGTGTGTGTGTGAGTGTGTGTGTGTGTGTGTGTGTCTGTGTGTGTGTGTGTGTGTGTGAGTGTGTATTCTCTTCTCCTGTAAGGGATACTGCAAAGCCAATCAATTAATACTTAAAGTGGAACCAATTCTTGTTTCACTTGGGATCTTACTGAGGGCTTTGCCCCTTCATTTTAATACCGAGGTCTGCATTCCTAATTATGAACAGTGCAAATGGATGTTAAGCCATGCCAAATTAAATCTTAGTTCATTAGATATAAGCTCTTTAAAGATTGAAAGAAAATATTTGAATTTTTAAAAAGTTTCAATGTGCAGTGTCCCATTTTTAATGAGGACGTTGCAATGTGAGGGAGGAAAAAAAGGAAATGTCTTTGTGTGGATGAATAATCTAACCAATATGAAATATTAAGTCACTGTTTTACCCAGTGTTTCTCCTCAGGCTGCAGTGTTAGGCTGGATAATAGAAGATTTTCCTTTGGTGAGGCTCTGCTTTGAATAAAATACAGAGGTGCATGAAGTGGAAGCTCAACTGTCTAGAGGCAGCTGGAGTTCTGAATTACATTGTAAATATATTCATTATTCCTCAAAAAAAAAAAAAAAAAGAGAGACATTGTTGACAGACGTCAGTTTCATTATTAGAAGTGTTGCGAGTCAGACAGTAAATAAGTAAACTTCTTTTATTTTCTGCAGGAAAATGCACAAAACTTCAGGAAGTCAATTTTTAAGCATGTTTGCAGCCTGGATGAACCTCGTTATCATAACGCTGGATTAATCTATAGTGAATGTGAAAGCTCAGAACAATATTAGCTTTGCAGAGGCGCGGCGCATTAATGCTTACCTGTGGCTTTTAATGTGCTCCACAGCTTAGCATGTAATGGAGGGAGCAGATGTTCAGTGTGGCAGCACCTACTTGCTGCTGTCCCAACTCTGCTTTCTCACACCACATGAGGAGACCGTAATGAAAACCTATAGAAAGTTTCACACCAGTGCTATTAAGGGAATATTTCTTCACAGTCGCTGCCTCCTGAATACAGCATCAAAAGCGCACAATGTAACACAGTGTTTGCATTATAGATAACCACCAATTACATTGTCTTGTACTTTTCTTTGCCCTAATTTCTTTCTGTTATTTGTCTGTCATCGACTGTCTTGCGGAGACAGATCTGGTTCTAAAACGGGGAGCTCCGAGGCCCCGGTGTCGTAAGAGGTTTACACAGTGTCCATTGTGTAACAGCTGTAAAACACAGACCAAATTATTATTAACTCCGCATGCTGCTCTGCCTCAGCCTCTGATAAAGTGGAATCCCAGAACAACCTTTGGATTTTGGCCAATAACCTTGGAGGGAGATGGTGATTGAAAACAGTAGTATGAATCCAGGTCAGTCATTATGTCTACACTGCTGAGACAAAGACACAGGACTAAGCTGAGGGTGTGGTGATGCCGTTCAGTGCATTAAAGGAAAAGGAGGTAAAATGAGGAATTTATCTCTCTTTGTAAAACATTTAAGGCCCAGTATAAAGAAACCAAAATCCACTAATCCGTGAAATTTCAAAGAGAGTTACACTTTTTAGCTTGATGGATTTTTGAAAGGAAAACTCCCGCTAAGAATTTCCAACCTGCTTTAATTTCACAATCACTTGCTTTTTTTTTAAATTCTCACTTTACCTGTTGGGACAGACGGAAATGTCGAATTTGCTCTAGCATCTTTTGGCATGATATGACACCCAAAACCCAGGAGTGACAGTGTCTCTTTCCCCGCAGGAGAAACAAGGAAGATGATTTGTTGAGGGGCCCCGGGGAACAAGTGCGCCTTGAAAACAGGTGGCGCAACACTGCGCTGCAGCGTGCCTTCAGGGAATATTTGTAGATATTCAGGAAATGCACAAAAACAAAACATTTCCCTCCGACAGAAGCAGACGCCACCTACAGTACGACACACACTGAGGAGGTGATTAACTCTGCTCCTGACATGTTTCCCCCAATGTCATTTCCTCAGACTTGAAAGCAATTTTTTAAGTAAGTTTTTCATGATGATGAATGCTTTGTTATGACTTTGGCTCTCATATATTCAACATGAGCCACTGTGAGCGCGAGTAATGTGTCGCTCATATCTTCAGGTCTCACCAACTGAGTCACTCACAGCTGAGCGAGATAGGTCAGCGGGAACAATTTCTTCATTTTGACAAATCACTCCAAAATGTATTAGCAGAGAGGCCAACTGTCAATCTGGCTGCCCAAAGGTCCTTACAGGGCCTTTTGGTGGGTCTGAAAAATGATGTAATCAGCCTGTCCTTCCTTCTTACCGGTGCTCCATCCATCCTCTCTAAAGGCACGGTCCCCTTGGCCTCGCTCTGGATCAAGTCCCCATAAGGCCCCCTGACCCCGTTAGAGGCACATGATGGGCGGCCCTGTCACTTCAAATGGCTGCCCAGGTCCGGTCTGAGAGTAACCCCTCACTGTGAGTAAACCTCTGCGTTATTTCTGTTTTATAGGTTACGGGCGGATAACTGCGTGGAATGGATGTGGACAACTTAGTTATTGTCACTCAGGGCAAGGGAGTGAAAGTCGTTACCGGCTTGCAAAAGGGAGTCGATTGAAAGGTATGAAAAGTTATGTGGTGTAGTTTCACAGTGCGGGAAAAGTAAGCCACATTTTTTTCGGCGCGTTCGCGATGACGAAGGAGTCTGGGCAGCCATTGGCTTGTCTTAGACGTATGTTATACATTGCAACAAATACGGAATTACATATTTGGCCAAAGCTTACCAAAGACAATGTTCAAAGGAGTTATTTAAATTTCAAGGAAGATGAATGACTCATATATGATGTGTATTTTCACTTCTGGAGAACAGCGCCTTTGATGGCGAGAGGGGAAGACGTGGGTTTGTTATTGAAGTAAAGAATAATAAGGCCACTGCATGTTGGCCAACTCTCCCTGTACAAAGACCTTGATATGAATCCAATGCACTATGTATGCCCCTTAGAACAAGCAGGGATACAGGAAAGCATGTGGCTTTTGATCCTGCTTTCCTTCTGTTGTCTTTCATCTGACCCATCCTCCAAAATTGTCACTAGAACTCATGCAGAAGACAGAGCAGAGATCTGCTAATCTAACCCTCAGGGGCTACACTGTTTTTCTTGCTTCCACTTCCACTTTCTGAATGCTCCTGGACATGTTTAGTCATTAACTTGCAGAGGACAGCGCCTTAAGTCTTAAAAACCTCCCGGTCTGTACGTTGCGCACCAAGTGGGTATGAAGTGGAGCACAAAACACAACTCGGTTTTGATTCTAACGTTTTTTTGTTACCTTTAAAAAAACTCCTCTTCCATGAGTAAACTGTGTGGAATCTTTGAAGAGATGCCAGGTTAGCTACAGTATCAGCTCTGTATGCTTCCCCTCAGAGGTAGAGAGAGAGCATGTTCTCCTAAGTCTCTGCATGGTGAACATGTCAGCGAATTACACACTGGGAACAACTGATTGAGGCTATGAAGAGGAGGGTATACCAAAAGATAATATGTTTGGTTTGGAGCCGATCCGCTGAACATACATTTTTCTCCCACATAAATTTCCCTGGTCCGCCCTCCACAGCCGAGCACCCCTCCTCCCCACCCGCACAGAAGTAGCTGACTTTATTTCTCTGGATTCAGCATTTTGACTTTGTAAATTTCATCCCTTTCACCTAAGGGTAGCATTTATAATCAGAAATTTGAGTTTATATGTACAGTAAATGATGCATTTGAATGTTTTAGTGTTTTCCATACCACAAGTCTGTAGTGGCTCTGCTAGTTTGGAAGTATCCGCCTCCGGAAAGTTATGGTCAGACACATGGGCGTGAATTCCAGGTGGTTGCTCGGACGAGCCTGCGATGCAAAGCGTGACATTTGAAAAATTGAGAGACAATTAAATTAAATTGTGACTGTAAAACTGAATGCATGTGCTCAAACGTTTGCCCCTGAAGGTAGAGTTTTCTCATTCACTTCATTCATTTTCTCATTCATCTTCATTTATTCATTCAAACAAAGTGCATTGTGTTGGTTCATGTGTGCAAAAGAGCAAGTACAACTCTCTACAAATCGGCACAAAAATCACTTGTATATGACTCACTGATCAACACTGACTGGTTGATTCTCATGAAATTCTCAAACTCTTCACAGCTTATAAACATTCTTCCATCATTTGAGCATCGCATGCCAAAATGATCATTTCAGTTATCAAAATCTGTCTGATAAACGTGTACATGCTACAAATATCTATGACGTGGAGTGTTTTTACTAAACTGCCACAGGCTTTTTCATTGTTATGGGATGTTTTTTTTTGTTTGCTTGTTTGTTTTTATTTAGCTTTTTTATAAGGATGTAATTTTGTGTCAGTCATAATCAGAATGTTAGTTGTGACTATCACGGTGAAAAGACATCTATACATTTTGACCAGTATGGCTCAAATGATAACAAAACAACTTTTCATTTTGATGGCACTGGGCAATTAAGTGACACAAAAACTAGGTTTTGAAATGTAAATCAGATGTTTTGTGGTGACTTACTACCTTTTGCAAACTTGCAATAGAGTTTTGAGCTGTTGTGACAATTGCACCTGCAGTTTAGAGAATGTTAAGACTGTTTCAAAAAATGAGGAAAACTGAAAAACCTTTAGTCATTGCATCAAATTCTTCGTGCGTGTGTGTTTGTTTTGTTTTGTCCGGGGTAGCAACAGCTGAGGGCTGGATTCCCGATGATTTATCTTGCACAAATCTAAAGGAGCTTTTATTCTCACATGCAACAACTTACAAGCAGAAAGGCTATTATGCCAGTCTTCCACATCGATTTTAAGGCAACCTAACCACTTCCTAGGTAACAACAAGGTATTCATATGATAATCATAATATGTCAAGTATCTCCAGCCATCAGAGATGCTAGTCTCAGTTTAATGACTCTGGGAAATTGAGGATTACCCAGGATATGAGAGCAAGCCTACAGTTTTCATATGGTGTGGGAGGTTGCAGGGCTCTGTATTAGTAATCACAGGGGAGAGCCGAGAGGTGGGAGAGAAAATCTGCTTCTTCTCTTCTCTCATTCATCATAGCAGTCCTCTGGTGAGGAAACATGGCAAATGGCCAAATGAATGCACTTCATAAAGCGCAAATGTCTCCTCTGATGTGCCTCTCACAGAGGATCTGGAGAGAGGGGGAAAGATTTCCACACATATATTATTGTCAAACTTCCGCTGCCCCCGCTTCCAAGTGTTATTATGATATTGTAGGAGATCTTACAATAAGATTTGGTGACTTCACTCAGGCAGTTACCATAACAATGTTACAATGATGGCAGCAGTTTTCAATAGCCGCCCAAACCAAATGAAGCATATTGTCAGAGTGGATGATAAGTTTTCCAAAAAAGAAGCGCTCTTTTTTAATGTTTTATGACGCTGTAATTTAACAGAGTAATCTTCAAATGGAAGGAATATTCTCAGAAGGTAGATAAAAGTGACTATAAGTAAGAAGAGGTGTGAGATAAGATTTCAAGAGTGGAACCGATTCACAGCACACACAATAAGATGGTCAGCACCACAGGGAGGTGCTATGGATCTGTTTCCCCTATTACACGCAGCACATGTACTTTAAAACATGAATAAACTCAAATTTAACATCTGCCAGATCACTTTTTCATCAAAACATTTAATTGCAGTTATTAAACATATATATATGTATATATACGTATATAAGCCAGGAAATGATTTGTAGAGAGAATAAAAAGAAAATCCTTCTACTTTTTGCTATTATATTTTCTTGAGAAAAAAAAAGTAGAAACAGGTAAAAGTAACAAAAATTGGGCTTATATTTAGGTTGAAAAGTGTCAAATTATTTAAAGATAAAAAATGTGATTGCAGTAAAAAATAGAATGATTTAATATTAATTAAACATTAGTCGTCCTCATATATGATGTTTTTTGTTGTATGTATTATTTTTTCTTTATACAAAAATCTACAATATTTTAAGGAAATGACAGATAGATAGATAGATAGATAGAAAATTTTCTTTCGAACTGTATATTTTATGAAAAAAAAATTCTTCATGTTTTTGAGAAAAACTAAGACAATGACACATTTTCTTTACTAAAAAATGTTAAAGTTCAGCTCTCAGCACTGCACTGAGTTTGATAAGAAAAGTAAAAGGTTACTTTGAAACTCCACTTTTTTTCATACAAGGTTATAAAATATAGAATCGACTTTTAAACAAAAAAAAAATACAAGAACATTTATATAAAAATATCTCTAAATGACAAAGTGTTTACACACATATAATGAACCTCAGAACCACTTCTAATTAAAAAATGAATTTACTTGGAAGATGTCTTCCCTCGTCTGCATGTGTTTACTATGTGTGATTAGAGCAATTATGTCTTTTATGTACAGTCCCTCATTGTATCACTGTATTAATTACAGTATTGATTCAATTTAACACCTAATGCCCAAAAAACATTAATCATATTTTTTCCACTTAATGGTGCCTTTGAACTAATTAAGCGCTGCTGTCTTTGAAAATAAATGTGTAGGATTGTTATTTATTATTTATTCCCTGAGCTGTCATGATGGAATTCGAACGTGATTAAACTGTTTGTACAGCACATGCTCAAGTATACATTTAGGCCAATATTCTTTTCTTGTTATTTCAGTTACAGTAACATGTTCAGATTGTTTTCAGTCAGTGCCTTCTTTGTTTAATTTTATGTGAAGTGGACAAAGTCTTTAAACAAATCATCAAATTTGATCTTAATTTCAAAATTGCCTACTCTTAACAATACTGTACAGTTGCCAATCATGGCATACGTACAGTATTGTACTGCAGCTTCGCCTCATTTATCATGCCAACTTACAGTTACATTTGGACATCTAAAGTGAGACTGTAAGGAAACGAGTGGCAAGAGAGGGCAAAGGAGGCGGGAGAAAGAGATCCAAGAAGGCTTGGCTTGTATAATTACACTCTCAAGATGGCATATTTACCGTCTCTGCCAGCGAGGTCATGCCTTCTGTCGTAGTAAACGTAGTGAAGTATGAAAGAGCCAATTACAGCACACTGGGTGACCTTTTAACAACTATTACCACATCCCATCAACACATTATCATGATGGAGATTGTGATTCCGCGAGAATTACAACATTATCCTGTCACATCGGGCCCAAGACGGCCCTGTTGTGTGATGTCGGTGACAGCACAGCTTTGAAGAATCAGCACAATAAAGGAAGACAAGTGAAATGAAAACGGAGAGTGGGACAGAGAGAGATATGGAGCAAGGATGAGAGTGGGGGGGTTAGAACAATAGCCCCGTACAGTACATTAGCTGTGGATGTCAAGCACCCGAGTCGTTCCCAATGAAAAGCACAACAAATAAGACGTTGGCCTGTTTGTATTCATTATCAGTCAGCACATGCCCCGGCTCCTGCATTAAACATTAGACTGCCTCTGATGTCTGCTTAACAGTTTAATTCCCTCCCCGCCGCTCAGCCTGTCATAATAAACCCAGCGAAGCACACACAAAGTCAAATAAGAGTGTGAGGGGCCTGTCTTTGTGTGTACGGGGGTGTGTGTGTGTATGTTTGTATGGCTGTCTTGTTTGTTACTGTGTGTGTGTGTGTGTGTGTGTGTGTGTGTGTATTTATACTCGTGTGTGAAGTTGAGCAACATACAGATCATTCATAATAGCCCATGCCTCCTATTGCCAGGCTTGCTTTTATTGTAGTTTATCTGATCACAGATTAAGTAGATTGGAGAGTGGCAGCCGCGTCTGCCCATGAGTCAGAGAGAGAGAGAGTGTGTGTGTGTGTGTGTGTGTGTGTGTGTGTGTGTGTGTGTCTGGAAGAGTATTTATATCTGTGTATACATCAATGTTACAAGGGTATTTTTCGAGTATATTGTTGTTTTGTTATGTGTGTGTTTACTGTGTCCGCATTTCTGCCTCTCCCAGTGTGTTTTCCTCTTTTTTTTTTTCCGTGCTCTCCCTATCTCCCCGCCACAGCCAGAGGTTGGCACGAACACCACATGGTCATAACAGTCTCCTTGAGAAGGGGACCAGCCTCTTAGGCTGGCAGCCTGGCAGCCTGGCACAAAGACGCCAATCTCAGTCAAAAAGGAGGAGACCAGTGGGCACAGAAATCCCCCATTCAAAAGAGATGATTGGATTAATTAGATAAATCCACTGTATCCAATGCAATTGTGTGTTGTCCAGAAATATGTTCATGTTATTGGTAAAGGTATGGCCTCTGACATGAGCGTTCACACAGTAACACTGGCATAAGGGTGACCATCTGCTCCCTAATCTGACAGCGCTGGAAATATGAAGTCCTTCACTTCCAATGAACATTTGTATTATTAGATTTATTCCACTTTGATCGTTTAATCCACTTACGAATTTATTCAGTGTAGCTGGTTGTGCTAATCACTGGCTATGAAAACATTGCAACAAAAGCTGTCTCCTAATATTAATAAATCACAAGCCGTGGCGCACTGTAAATATGTTACTGCAACATTATCAAAGAAGGGGAGGGTTTCTCTTATTTCCCTCTCTCAGGGAAAATAATGTAATTACCCCTTGGCGTTGTAAGAGAGCAAAAGAGTTCCTAGTTTTACTTTTTCATGACATTTGAACAAAGATATAAAATTAGGAAAAAAAATATCGGTTGTCTATTATTCATATGCTAATGTGTGCTTCCTGAAAAGGGTGTGACATTAGTAATTCAACACATTATTATTGTATTTGGGGCTCTTTTTTTTCCTGGTGGAGAGCCTTTTATTTGTCTTGTAAACGAGAGAAAGCAATACAATGCGTGTATGTCTTTTAAAAGGCATGTTTAGCCGGCAGAATGTTAACTAAGGTAAGCAGTGTTGTTTTAGCCCCTCAGTAACCACGCCAATTATCTGTAAACTTATTTTTTTCGACTTCCATGCATACTTAATGTATCCCCTGTTTCCCTCTCTCGCCATCTGCCCCCCCTTCCACCTCCTCTCCCCTCCCTCCCTCACCCTGCACCCCCCTCCCCCCTCACCCCCACCCCCTCCTCCCTCTCCAACACTCTGGAATTTTTATGAGATAGGACAAAAATGGGCACTTCCCTTATTAACATCTCACAGTGGAAATCAAATATGCAAGGAAAGTAGTGTATCTACTAATTAGTGCTGAATTCATAATTACTGTGCTCATTGATGGAGATACATTTGAATACGTTCATTTCCTCAGGGAGAGAGGCAGGCTGTCCGGGATAGACTGGGAAAAAAAAAAATCCCCTTCAGCCCCCCTCCCTTTTCTTTTGGAAATTAGGGATCCGTGGCACATGGCGATACTACCAGACTAAGATCCGAAGTGCCCGCAATTTTCTTCAGATATAATTAATCAAGTGAAGCATGTAACCTAATGAATGTGTTTGATATCCGCTCCTATTCAAATATGGGCTTTATCGCGATGTGTGCCGGAATTGCTTAGAGCTATGCATAGACAGTGACATTGCTTGGAAATGTTCTTCAACAGTTTCTCTTTGCGTGTAAACAATATCCATGCTTGTCAAGGCATGAAAAAAAAAACAGACAGAGAGACACATTTTAATTGCAGTAAATTAATAACAATTAAGCCGCAGGATGCTGGGTATCTTGACAGTGCTTTGTTGTTGCCCTGGAGATAATTTCACTGAGTGCCTTGCAAGTCTGACAAGCAGGTGAAAAGGTAGAAAAGAGAGGAAAAAAAATGACAATTTCACAGAGTGGAATATAACAAGGATACAAGACTGCTGCCTCTTTTTCACAGTGGATTAAAAAAAATATAGACTTAATTAACCAAAACATTGACTTTGGAAGTTGCTGACTTACTTGAGCCTTTGACCATGAAAGTTGACGGATGAGTTCAACATTGAATCGAAGAACTGTCCAACATACACGCTAAAAAAATGAAAAATGTGAAAGGGAACACACTCGCAGAGCCGTGCTAGGAGACAGATAGACAAACGGACTTTGCGGGAGGAAGATCCATAAGTCCTTACTGTGACCTCAGAGTGTCAGAGCAGCGGAGTCACGTGACGGACAAAGGCTCTCTAATTAACAGAGAGGACTCTGGAAAGCCGCTCTGTAATGAGGCACCATGCTGGACGGGCCTCCAGTGAGGCACTCGGCCCATATGCAAGGCCAGCATTGCAGGAATTTACATACTGCAGGTCAATTGAACATATGCACACTCAAAACTGACTAATGACTTCCACTAGTGCTCTGATTCTATTTCACAGCCTGCTCTCTGGATGAGCACAGTATAGAACACTAATGAGGATAACACTGGGAGGCGTACAACTGCAAACATTAATATATGTATCGAGACACGGATTCAATATTAAACCTGGTTGCTGTGGAAATGGGCACAACCACAACAATTCCACACGTGCAACTTCAAGCTGCACACTTGAAGTTCCCATACAAAAGGAGAGCAGCATTATATAGTGTGGCTGATCAGCAGGGAGCAAAAGCCAATGTCCAGTAAAGTGCCCATCCTTGTCTTTTTGCCGCACATTTACTCTCAGACAGCTGATGCCCAGTACCTGTAAGGCCACCCATTCACTATTAAACTCTTCCCCCAGCACCCCACAGTTTGGACAGTTTGGGGGCTCAGCAGGGGTGTGTGTCCATCTGTGTGTTGCTGCATGCTTGTGTGCTTGGCTGCTCGCATGTGCGTGCAAGCGTGCAGCCTGCATGCATGTGTATGTATGTGCATGAGAGAGGAGGTTTATGTTGAGGGGGTAGAGGCGAGGAGTTGGTGGGTGTTAAAAGAAGGAGTGCTGGTGGTGGTGAGGGGGTGGCTCTTATTTGGCTGGGTGTAAAAAAATGCCCCCAGGTCTCCTGATGGAAGAGACAGGTATTAGCTCTGAGACCTCCATAGTCCCAGCTTGCCATTAGTTTCCTCTCCAGCTGCACCAGGATCCGGACTATGAATCTGCCATGGCTGGTCATTCATCAGTTTCACAGTCCGCACCAGCACACACACACATTCCAATAACAACACTGTGAAATAGTGAGTGAGTGAGAAAGAGACACAGCGAGAGGGATGGAGTGAGAGAGAGTAAAAGTGTGAGAAAAATATCTTGTCATACAGAGACTTTTACTTCAGCGAGTGTGTATGGCCACTACATACTGTACCTTTGACTCAAATGGGGGGTACATTACCAGTCCACAGAGAGAGAGAGAGAGAGTGTGTGTGTGTGTGTGTGTGTGTGTGTGTGTGTGTATGCATGACCAAAAAGCCCCACACTTGGATGTTTGTCTCTGCCTGATTGTGTACATGTGTGGGTGCACTCTTCCACAAAAAGGTGATGAGACATGATATAAATTAACTCTGGGTTCTGCATGCTGCCGTTTCGCACAGTTGAGCACTAGCCCTGGTCCCACAGAGTGATGTGGAACTTCCTGTCAAACAGGAAGCATTTAAATGTTGGCTGGAGAATTATGGAATTGCCTGTGGAAACATATTGGGGAAGGTCAAACGCAGGGGTCAGCACTCCAAGACTTTCCATGTCAAGGTCCTCCCCCGTCAGACCCCTCAAGTTTTTTCTGGCTCTGCTGCTTTGTTTTAATTGTAATGTTCTGTGATTGCAAAAAATATCGGTTACATGATTTCTGAGTGCAGCTCTCTCCCCTGAAAAATTTTGAAATTCAAATAACTTCTTGTTGACAGGCTGCAGCATTTCTTTTTCTCCTGAAACAGCAAAAGTGTGCTTAAACAAAACAAATCAATAAAAGTACTTTGTTTCATCCAGACGATCCACCACACCAAAATAACCTCTTTTTTTCTCCTTTATGCTGCCCTGAGTGAGTGAAGGCCACAAGCTCTGTCATGTAGTGTATATGCTAACTCAAAAGGAAGGACAGGTCCTAGCGATTCGGCCGCTTGGGTTGATGTGACCAGGACATGGCCATGGCAGCAGTGAAAGCCCGGTTGAGCCATAGTGACACGTCGTCTCCATCCATCTTCAGTCTGAAACATTTTACGCTAACTGACAGAGCGTGGCGCTTGCTTACCCACCTCCCAGAGGAAATGGTCCAGACTGGTGTCTTCTTGACATGCACTAAAGAGTGAGCAGTCCAGAGGTCCAGAGGGGCATTGTGTATTCAGTCCAAGACGAAAGGTTAGATCCTCTGAAAGAAAGAGTAGTTCAGTATATATTGTTGGAAGTGACAATGACTTTTTTTTGTTGTGTTATTCAAGCAAATAAACAATTCAGTCGGTCCTTTCAGATTTTCTTTTCTTTTTTTTTTTTGTTATTGTGTGGATGCACTATGCGCAGGTATAATGTAGATGTGCATGTTTGTGTAAGAGTATTTCTCTTGTTTTCATCATGGCATCCTATGAAAGGCAGATTTAGTTTACCGAGGGAAAACCCTGTTTAAATTTAAAAAACAAATCTAAAATA
This sequence comes from Naso vlamingii, assembly GCA_029822935.1. NCBI lineage: Eukaryota > Metazoa > Chordata > Actinopteri > Acanthuriformes > Acanthuridae > Naso > Naso vlamingii. The sequence continues at coordinate 16,480,248 of JAPQLA010000003.1, read as the reverse complement.
AATATGTGAAAAAAAAAAAATCTTTTAAAGTCTAAAAGGGGGAAAAGTAAAACCTTTCATCTTTGTTTGTCTAATTTTATAGATAATTCAAACAAATTATTTTAAACAGAAAAAACAACAAAAATATTCCGACACAGATGTAGCCTGCTCGCTGACATGCTGAATTTTGTCTGCACTTCTGTTCATATCCTGTATCTCGGTCAGGTACCTAAAGAAGGGGGGAGGTAGAAAAGGAGAATTGAGCAGTGGCTGTAGTAATAAATCACAGGATCGCTGGTGACATTCATACAATACGGATACAGTGTTAACTCAATGAGTCGGACAGCCCTAGCCTGTTCCTCCATCCTGACCTTGCCTCCCTGTCGTAATCAATCATGTTGGCACGGCACACACGCTCCTTATTTATTATTACTCTGGACCTGCATGTACAGTAAACAATGAGTAGAATACATTGGAAAGACTGAGAGAGGGGGCTGCTATTATAAGAGAGGAGCTAAAGGTCCGGTGGAATAACCGGGGGGCATATGTGTCCGGCTGGCTGGTTAAAAGACTACTGAATGGGACGGTGAGCAACCACCCTGGCCAATGGGAGGCTGCAACGTGCAGAAATGACCAATACTAAGTGCTCATTGCACCAAAAAGGTCAGAATATTGTCACTAGTTTAATTTACGAGTGCTGCTGTTGAGAAACACTATGGTGTCATATTATGTTCTGCCCTTTGTACAGAGACCGGCTGCATACTTGGACATGTTAAAGAAAGGTGGTGGTAAAGCTGTTTTCATGTCTCAACGTACTTCAGGATCACATTAAGGAACTGTCAGACAGATGTCATTTAATTCTAGCCTTTAGCCTGTTTTCCTCTAGGAGATATTGCAATTTTACTTCTGTTATTCTCAGGTAGCAGGTGTATATCCTGTGTGACAAACCGTTTTCTTTGTAAAACTGATAGCTTACAAAGTCAGTGTAAATTAACAATGACCCAATGTGAAGCCTTCATAACACCACCATAACAATCCATGAAAGCTGGCCAAGCCACACGTCATATAGTCCCATATGCAGCCTATGCAGGGGGCCTGTCTTGGCAACAAAACAGGGCCCCCATGTACAGCAGAGGGCCCCTGAACTCTTCATGAAGGATGGCTGGCTACGAGGAGGGCCGAGGGGGAGTCAGTTTAAAACACATACCATATGCAGTTAGGAAGAGCCTCATTTATCAGCCCCTGAAATTCCTGGGTTTTTACACCTCAGACCCCCCAGCACTTTCTCTCCACCCCAAGGGGTTAGCCACCTCCTAACTGTACACCGCAGATGACAGGTCGCTGAGACCTGGCTTTAACCATAAACCACATCTCTGATTTGTCTTTCCATTGAAATAACAAGGAAGTGATCATGCAAGTAGTCTAGTGATAGGCTGAACAACAGCAAGAATGTGTTTTAAAAAAGTGATTTCTTATCTTTTTCATTATTTTCGGCTTTATATATTTTCAACTTTATATATATATGTGTGTGTGTATGTATGTATGTATGTATGTATGTATATATTTTTAGTTTTCTTGTGAAGTCCATCAACCTCTCCTGTCTGTTTTGCCCTTCTCCTACCCTTCCTGTCCAAGCTCCTCTTCGCAGTTGGACATCATCTGGCCCGTGAATGGCACATTGTTAAGCGTGTTCCTCAGTGGCCGTCTGAGCAGATGCCACGAGCAGCCGCAACACCGGTCCCTGCACAAGGCTGGTAGCTCGCATTCAACACGAGGCCGTAAATTACATCCCGCGAACACACAAACACTCTGCGCTCAACTGAGTTTTCAGCAGTTTAGAGCGCCATTGAAGGAGCATAGCATATCCTGATCTTGTTTGAGTGAGGACCGGTTTCAGGCAGCAGGGGGAAGTGGCCCCGCGGCGCACGACCGTGGCCTAGACGAAGAGATCACACACGGACAGCTGGGCTTTGAACTTCTTACCCCCGTGTTCCTGAGGTCAACAGCTTGGTGGCTGCAAGGGTCAACCAGCAGTAAGAGGCCGTCTACTAGTGAACTGCTGGACTTGTTTTGACTGCGTCTCTGTGGCACGATTACCCCATGGCGACTGGAGGTGACACTCTTCAGGGGAATCAGGTGATGCAAAGTTTAGAAATTCATTTTTGAATGAATGCATGCACATTGCTGAGTGGGTGAGAAAGACAAAACTGCAATTACCTTTTTGATTTGAAAAACGTCTGTTTCATTTACGGCATAAACAATTAAAAGAGACGACAGCGTGAGCCTTTATCTGAACAAAACTTTGAAGTCACAGAGTTAAGCTTGCTAGAAGTACAGTAAATAACACTATAGATCTAAGATGAGACACAGTAAAGTGTGATTTGTTATGATCTTGGGAAATACATGGCTCAAAATCCAATCAAACATATCACCAAAGTGTGTTTGAGGAAGAATCATCCTTGTTGCAACTCGCTACAGACAATATTTACACATTCAAATCCCACGTCTAGTCAACGAATGCATAGTGGCTCGCTAAGATATATGGGTTACTTTATTCATAGCACTTCAATTACAAAATCATGTATTGGGGGAAGAATAAATTAATAATAAAACCCCCTATCTGAACTTCTAATATTTTGCTTGGCGAAGGGAAACGAATTACCCTTTTCAGAACTGATGATGTATTACTAGCGTTTGATCCTTGGAGGTTTCACCATGCTCACATTCATTACTTTCAAGTGCTGAGGTGTATCTGCAATTAGAAGCACCTTGCAGTGGATTTCTGACACTCCTGCAGACTTGAAACACCAGATCATAGAATCATCACAGCATTATACTGCAGGAGAGGGGACGGTGTCTCCTTCGAATGGAGGCAAGGATGGGGGGTGGGGTGGTGGTGGTGGTGGGGTTGCTTAATTTAACCATGTGCCCGTAAGTGAGGAGAGCCGGTAAGCAAATGAGGACCTTTCATTAAATCAAAGGTGATTTTTGTTCTGCTAATGGGTGCCCCAAAAATCTAGTACAGCGGCGAAACATGTGATCATTCTCTGTGGAGCTCGCTATACTGCTACAGACCGGTCAGGGCTATTCTTATTACAGTATGCATAATGTAATGAGCATGCTTGTTTAATTTAATCACACTGAGTGGACCGAGTTAGTATTTCCTTGAAACGACAAAGCCATACATGTGGTTTGATAAAAAAGGGAATAAATAATACAATCACTCACCCGGCTTGTACAGTTAATGCACTTGCTATTTCACAAATGGCAGCCATTTACATGGTATAGTGAGTTCATAGTATAGAGTAGTCATATGGCCCTCTGCAGTGTTTTTTTCCCACCACAGAGCTTAATTTTCACATTTGAATGCCCAACTCGCAAATGTCTTTAGAATTATTGTCCTCAAGAATCGCTATCATCTTCAAGTCCTCCACTGATTGGTCATGACAGGGCCAAAATGGCCACTGCGGCGAAACACCTCAGAGAAGCAAAGGAAGTTTAGCCAAAAAACACGCTGAGCCATTATGTTAAAGTAAACGACAGCACTTCCTAATGTCATTTGGCAGTGCTAGCACTCAGCAATTAGGGCCTCTCTTAATGCGACGCTGGGAGCATTTCTCCTCAAGGTTAGCGCCTCATTTCCCCACGATGGGTCTGCGGGGCCGCACCAGATGCATTGTGGGAGCTGGGGGGCGCGAGTTAGGACAGGTGTCCGCCACCTTGGATATCTCCCATCGCAGCTGGCACCAGCTGGCACCCCCAGTGCCCCATCCGAATGGTCTTCTCTCCCTTCTCCGTGGAGGAGAAGGAGGAGGAGGAGTAAGGGGGGGCATGTCAAGGGCAGACCTGGTACAAGCTCACTCACAGGGCACCCATGCCATGACATGACCTGGCCCATAGGGGACCTGCCAGCAGTGAGGGGTAGGAGTAATGTGGTGCAGCCGTGCCCGTTTGGAGACCTGCTCCAGCATCCCTAATGGACCGGCAATGATGAGGCCCAGCAGTGCCAGAGGGTCAGAGGCAGCTTCTGTGGAGGACGCTGCTCTTCTCACTGGAGAACAGAGGATGTCATGTCTGAAGGTGGTCTCTCTGGATGCACAGCAGCCATTTTGCCAAGAGGTAAATGGGAGAAGCGTCTCTGATCTACTGACGTATGTACTGTATATTTGCACATGCACATACTATATCTCCGTACTGAAAACAAAATCTGCAAGAGTCATGTACTGTCATGTGCAATTTAAAAACTATTTATGAAAATGCAATGTTTTCATATTTGGTTTTAACATTTCACAATTTAAAATTATTGTCATACATATGCTAGTTTGGTAAAACATGTATTTTTATACTAAATATGATGTCCATGCCATGAATTCACAATTACATAGATCACATGAAGGGAGCATTAAAAATTAAACAAAAACTTTGCATGTATACAATTTCTGTATTTTACCAATAGTTTAAATAATTAATTAAATTTTATCTGGGTAATTTTTGAATTTCTGATAAATAACATCAGTATTGTACCTTTTATAATATATAGAGTTCTTATTATAGATACAAAAAAGATAATATTTCCATCTGTAGAAAAGGCTGAATGGTGCAGCGCTTTAGCAAATTATTATAAATGTAAACTGGCTGACTTGTCTCCAGTCAGGAGGAATCACTTCACATTATAAGCACATTATGTTCCAGGCAATACCACACAGTTGTTCCCTACTCATGATGTGAGTTAATTCACTTAATATGTCTTTAATGGGGAGAGGCTTTTCTTTGTATAAAATGGCTTTCCACACTGACCATTATCTGAAATCAAGCCTAATGATGGCTCCGGTTTATGATAATGACCATTATCACACAGACCACCATCATGTCTGCCAAATGATCAAATGATCTTGCATTTCTTACTTGCAGCCTGAATTCGTTAGTCATGTAAATTTAAGCCCTTGATGAAGCTTACCCCCCGTCCCTCCTCAAGCCCTCCTGTATAATATTAAACATCTGATGCTTCTGCTGCTGTTGTTCAGACCTTATATTGAACTGAGGCTGCTTTTGAAGTTGTTAACAGCATCTAAAATACCATGTTTGCCCTCGTCAGCCTTTAATGGGCCAAAATAATAATAACAATAATAACACAAAGGAATCTCACAGTCTCCTTAGTTAACATAGTCATCAGCGTCAGTATATAAAGGTAACTGTGAGGCAATAACAACAATTTGTAATAACACACAGTGGCTCTTGCTGTCTGATGCCACATGAATCCTTTGAAGTGCAGACTGTTGATTACTGTAAATGAGAGCTGTTTCAGGGTGGATTGTGGGTAATTATATGCAGTGCACCCCAGGGAGCAGTGCTAGGACCCGGGGGACAGCAGTTCCACAGGAGAGTGAAGCACAGACAGAGCAACACATGCTGGGCCACCGATTCCCAGCATGAAACAAGTCAACAGGCCTGTCTTTTATTCCTAATGTCTGTGATTTACATGAAAGAACCACTGTCACCCAACCGCAACAGTGTGTTGTATACCGCAGTTTGATTGACAGGATTTCATATTTCACATGTCCCTGCACCCCCCACTCCCTCCCTGAACAACTTGATGATGATTGCAGCATTAGAGCACAGAACATATTGCCGGTTGAGCTACTGTGAAATGAAACTCCTCTATATTTCGCAATGCTTATCTGTTTAAGCATATCAAGTCTAAATGTAATGAATTAACTGTGAGTGTACATTTAAAATAATAATACAAAACAAGTAAGAAGAGAGGACATTTTGTGTTTATTTTTTTAAACATTTGTCATATGCAAAGAGGACAAACAGAAAATAAAGGGTGACACTTTCTATGAAGCCTGTCTCTATAATGTATTTTAGCACAATATGAACACACTTACAGTATAATGTGGTATAGGAGGTTATGGTTAGGCTTAGGTTAGGGTTAGGGTTGGGGTTGGGGTTAACCCTAACCCTGCTTAAAACTATGATTATACAGCACTATATGTGCATTATGATAATTCATGTGTGTTTCTGATGCATTATAGATGAACGCTTTAAGACAAGTGTTACAAAACAAAGCTAAATTTTTTGGTAATACTTCAGTTCCTGTACTTACCATTTATAAGCGCTATACAACAGTTAAATAAATGGTTTATAACACACAAATGTAAACAGGTTTAAAAATAAGTTCAAGTGTTTAATAAAATGCATGTGTCAATTAGATCTTCCATTACAAAGATACATTTTGCATTGTCTGTTTACCCACCTGTCTCCATTTATAGGTGCCCTTAGAAGGAACAAGAGATTGTTATATTCTGCATTTAATGAGAGTAAATGAACAGTTAATTAATGGTTCATAAAACACATAATTGTAACAGACATAAAGAACATTTTTAAGTGTTTTCTTTATAATATAAAGCATTTGGCAGTGAAAACCTCCTCTTTAAAGGCATATTTTCCATAATTATAATTTATTTCACAAAATAATCATCAGTTTATGCAACAAACTTCTCTTATGGGTGCCCACAGGAGGAATTGTATAGGTTGTTAAAAACTGCATTTATTAGGTGTATATAAACAATTAATACATGGTGTATAACACACTATAATTAGGTTTCAAGAAATGTTTATTAATGTGTATTTGTTTTTTTAAGTGGATGCTGGTGCATAAGCATAATGAATTAAATGGTAACACTGTAAAACACATTTGTAATAATGTAAAAAAATGTCTTCATAGAGAAAGTTAACTGTTGACAAAAATACTACATAATTTCTAATACATCTTGGTGTGTAATAAACCAGTTATTAAATGTTTATATACTGCTTATAGCTGCTTAATAAGGGATTTTCCAAAGTACACAGTCAATTAGAAATTACTACATATTTTCTAATTGTCCTTATCTATCACATATACATTGGAAATTGAAATCAAATTAGGGAGCAATGTGAGGCAAAGTTTCCAATCATGCTGGGAGCCCCGCAATCTCTTTCTCTTCACTTGAGCTCATTTCTCCACTAATGACTTTGCCCTCTGATGCAAGCCAAGGGATCATCAAAGGTCCTTGAAACAAAAAGGGAAATATAGCAATTACTGCGACTTTCATCGGCAAGAAAGAGATTAAAAACCCCGTGGTTGTATAAGCACCCGAGAAGCAAACTGAGATCTGTTTCGCTACTAAATGTATATTCAAGCACTTCACTGCAGACGTTATTCATCATCAACGTGTTCCTCCTCTCACCACCTTCATTCATTTTTTCCCATGCATGATAATAGAATCAAATGCATTATGTATTACTAATCACATGATAAAAGCCTGTGGTGCTAGTAACGCATGTAGATCCCAAAATGCTGTGCATGTACAAGAAAAGTCATTGCCTTTTTAACAGTGGCCTGAGGGAACAGAGTTGTCCCTTAGCCTCCATAACCATTGACACAAAAGGTCCCCAAACAATTTCAAATTACTGCTTTATTTCTCTCTCTTATATAATCCACCCACATTATTAAATCTACCACCTTCTGGGACTTTACTGATACAATAATATTACACTGCTAAGATGTTTACATTCGAGACTGCCAGCTTTCCTTGTTATAAACATGTATGCCCATAGGACTTGTGCAATACGTATGCATACTACTTGGCCTAAATGAGGTACAGGTCATTTTGTCTTTAACAGGGGTCAATATTACCTCAAGCAAGGGGCCAAGGCCAACACCGGAACCTGACTGAGCAGAAAATGGCTCCCGATACTCACAGATGAGATCTATTATACATTAAACATGCTTGTAAATATTCACTAGTCAGACCATTCAAATGGAAAATATGGTTTAGGTCAAAGGTCTATGAAAATGTTGTCTCCAGAGGAAGTCCCCTTAGAATAGAGGCAATGATGATAACAGGGAGAAACACCCATAGGGGACTCGGGAGAACATTAAGAGTTGTTTTACATGTTTGACTGTGGGACAGCGATGATACCGGGGAGATAAATGATGGGCACTTATCAGACTGGACTGACCTAGAGTTATGTACCATGGCTAATGGAATGTAACGCTCCCATCAATTATACACAGCAGCAGCAACAATGAATTAATGTCCAATAAAGTTTTCTAAATAATTCTGTGTAAGCATTTTATTAGCATTAAATATGAAAATAATTAGACCACATGAATATTATAAATAAAACCAGACCAGCTGGCTTTTTTAAAAACAACTATATGAGAAGCAAATGTGCAGAATAATTCCTGGACATCAGTTTTATTAGCGGTTTGTCTCGCTGACAGGATCACATGGCTTGAAAATTATTTCATCATGTTCAAGTCTAACTGTGGGACTACGGTGTTATCTTCTATTTTTGTCTCTCTCGGCCGTATATTTCAGAGGCCAGAACAATGTAGTCTGACAGACATATTCTTTATGAGGGGCTCGTGGCCTCTCTAATTTGACACAGTTGTCAGAGATAAAGCTCCTTAGAGAGTGTGGCCATGCTCTGGGTAAGAATGGGGATTAAATTAACACCCCCACCTTCACATCCTCTGACCCCAATACTGGAGAATAAAACATACATGGTGACTCACTTCAACACCCCACATCTCCCTTCAAACTTCATCTCTGAATGGATTTGATTTAATTGCCGGATAAAACAATATTGCTCTGCTTTTTCTTGCAGAAGTCTTCATTGAAACACTTCTGTAAAATGACCAAGAAAGTGTGATTAAATAATTAAATAAAAGTGCGCAATTTTTAGGGGGATAATTGCAATTTTTATGTGAAGAAGCAGTGCTGTTTATCTGCAAGCATCTTTACTGTAAATGTGGCCAGTGAGAGTAAAATGACACCCCAAGCAGCTCACACAGTGTAACAATACACTCCCTCTCCTTGGTAGTTTCCTATCAAATGACCCGAGCACGTAAAATCAAATCAACACTGGAATGGATCATATCAAATTCTAATGAAAACATAATGTGCTCTTAAAATGTGTGTTGGCCCGGCAGCCAGTCATCCAGAGAGTCTCCCCCAGATGACGTGATGAATAGGGAACACTGATGGAATATGCATCAAAGTCGAGCTCATGATTTATGTAATAGCAGTCACTTGGACACTGATTAGCTGCTCTGTCAAGCGTGTAATACGAGAGGCACAACCCCTGGTTTATCAGTCATTTATCTGAAGTGCGTCCTGATATTATCACTGGATCCTAATGTCATCATTATGCCGCACAGCATGTGCGGGCCAGTGTGTCATGGTGCCGGCGACACTGCCTGTCAGGAGTTCAAGCCTCTTCATTTGCAAAGTGCTCAGACATTCATAGCACTGTGTCAACAGTAAAACAGAGAAGCCACATCATATCAGATATGGAGGGACAGAGGCACACAGGCACACTAAATAAGTGGGCACTAGAGGGTAAAGAGAAATTTTGTCACGTCTTTGTGGTTGTGCCGTTGCTTATATGATGATTAAGCTAATTCTTTTGAGAGGAGTGGAATAACAAAGCGTCAAAGTAAAAAGAACAAAATAACGGGTTACCTTCTCCATGCCTGCTTTATAGTTTGATTTAGAGGAACAGACATAACACGTACTGTACACGCGGTGTACACAATGAGAACACTCAGACCTCCTCGATGTGCAATGTGAGGCCCACAGAGCCATTTTTCCTGATTAACATGCACACTCACACACACCACTGTGTGAGAAGATGGTGGTTGTTCAGACTGTCAGGACTTCCCTGCTCTCCTGGAGAATATCTGATATCATAAATGACTTCAACTCCTCCCACGCCAACATGAGAGTGAGACTGCGAACACAGGAAAGGAGAGCGAGAAGCAGACAGGCAGTGTATGACTGAGCCATGACAATCATACATTAACCGGATGGACAAAACTGCTAATAAACAATTTCTGTCATGACAAAAAGGTTAGGGTTGTTATTCTCACAAACATCTGGTGCTGTACACTAAAAGGAAGCCGTGCAACGTGTAAGTCTATCAACACCTCACACAAACAAAAATAGTGAGGGAAACTGAACAGGAAAAAGAGCTCTTTGAGTCTCAAACAAAAGATATCAGCCCGGCTGCCAACACAGACAGGGCACCACACCTTGGCAATGATGCCGCTCACAATCAAAGGAACAGTCGTCATCAGTGCAGCCGTGTTTTTAAAGGATATCTTAAAAAGATTGAAAATATGTGTCATTATGGAAAACAATTGGGTCTGGAACCTTTAGTATACCAGGTTATGTCACTCACACGCACTTCAGGCTGTTTATTTCAACACATCATGGTTAAACTATTTCCTGTTTTTAAATAAATTATTTGCACTCATCAGAATAAATATATATATGACTGTACAAACAAAATATAAAATGTGCAAAACAGCTTTGAAACGCCTGCAGAAATTAAAATTAATATAGAATAAATGTAGCCTGACAAAAAGCAAAATTGTCTTTAAAAAATTTAAATTGCACATTTGAGACTTTTTTTTTCTTTAAATGTTATAAAGCAAATGCACAAACATCCACTGTGACTGCCACATATGATAATCTGGCCACTGAATGCAGCATTAAAATGATTTCAAACAGTATGGCTCAGAAGATCCAGCAGAGGGGGCTGCTTACTGCAATCATATGCTGATTAATTGAGCTTGATTCTCCCCATGCTGCGAACATAAGTTGTCCCACACTGTAGGCTACATGTTGGTATGTGGGTAAAGGTTACGAGGCTTTATCGAAGTCACCTTTTACCACAGGTAGCCCTTCACATCATTTTTGATGAATATTAAGAAAACATTGATTTTCTGATTATCCCTCATCAAGCCTATATCAAACTAGGTTATGTTCATTTTTATTAATTGTGCATGTTGCTCTCTAATTAGCTAATGAGAGACAAAAAGCAGGTTTAGAGCAGAAAAATGCAAATGACTCTTAGAAAATAGCACAAAAAAGTAAATGGCAAGGCTGAGAATCATCCTTCATTGAAATGTCAGAGATAAATGGCTCAAATGTCACATCAATTAAAACGGGGGACAGTTAGTAGTTCATTAAAGAGAGAGCCATATTGCACCGTCGGGTACCGTTGCCAACCCTTACTATCTGGGGCAGACTGGCAGCGGGTCCAGATGGCACGGAAATCCTCACAGATTTCAAAATGGTCTCTGCAGGGGTGGCGTTTTCTCCCCCGCTCCCACCCTCACCGCTGAGATGGGGTGTGGGCCACAGGCCCATGCCGGCCTACACATTCCAAACGGAGGCATGCAGAGAGCTGAAGGCAGCACAGAAATAAAAATAACGCTGCAGAGGACAGCAGACACTTTAAAACAATACATGACTGATGCTCCACACTTGGTCATAATGACTGAAATATATAAACTTCAGTTAAATCTATCACTGCTGCAGGCAACATAAGGCAACTCCCTCTCCTTCAAACTACATAAACCCTGATAAAAGGATTGTGCTCTGCCACATGTGTTGTTCATAATAACATGCTGGCTTTATTAGCTGCTAATATGTAAGATGTCATTTGTTGTTGGAGTCACATAGGTGCTGTTATGCCTGGCACCCTGGCACCCTGAGGACCTCACTGAGAAGCTGTCACTGAGATACAGATTTGAATAAATGTCTTAGATATAAGTGGAAATATAACAGTGTTTGAAATTAATGCTCAAATGTGCATTAGCATATTTTTCCTGCTGTAAAAAATATCAAGCAAATCAAATATCTAAATCACTACCATTACTAGTGTTCGGTGTGCTGGGGACCCCCTGAAGGACCCCAAATCCCAACTTGAGACCTATTAAAGACGCCTGTCTGTCCCTGCAAGGGGGCGGAGCGGTGACTTCATATCGGCCAATGACAGAGCGGGAGCGGACTTTGGCCTCTTCTGATTGGCCGGCTCGACCACGCAGCCTGGAGAAACAGGAAAAGATTTTTGTGTCGCATTTGTTTTGCTGAGGGAAGAGAAGCGGACTTCGCTCTGACAGCACATGTTTGCTCGAGGCTTTATAGTAAGATACACGGCTAGTTTAAACTTTAGAAAGCCTGACACAATCGGTAGTTCAGAAGTTATCCGTTTCCTCATGTGCTACCGAGGGCTATCTTTACAGGAAGTTAGCGTAGGGCCCTCTTAACGAGCCCCTGCTTATCTTTTGGACATTTTAAGAGTACACCTATGGTTAAAGATATATTTTACACCGTTTCAAGACTTTAAAGGCACTTTGACGATGGTGGCAATCCTCGTCTACATTTCGGCATGAATTTGTTTAATCTTAAATGCCACAATAAGGATACATGTTGCATTTTCACACCTGCGCAGTCACGGAGCGGCTTCCTTACTCAATTAATCACGCAGGTTTGACCAGGAACTAGTCTAATGAGAAACGAGTCAAATGATTGACGAGCATGAGGACGCTGCCAGTGATTTTTAACAACACAAGCTGTTTATTGTTTGTCGTTTCTCACCGTGAAGAGCTGGGTAAACATCCAAACATTCAAATAGTCACTTAGACTAGTCTGCTGCACCGAAAACGGCACAAAACAAACATGATAGCATTATTTTTAATCAGTGTAGACTATTAGCCGGGGCCATTATTGCCAAAGTCCATTATTCTATCTATGAGTCTATTACGAGCTTGCTAAATGGCAGGCAGTGTGTTCAGCGCTTATCCAAAGTGCACTGTACCATTGTTTGGCTCAGAAATTTCTCGCCTTTATTGTCAGTTCAGGCAAACCCCCGATGAATACAGTGAGAGCTGCAAAGAGTAGAAACAAGAAAGTTGAAGCAGGCGCATTTGTGATCGCATACCATGACAGATGTGCTGGTGTGTGCGCGAGGAGGGGAGGAGGGGGGTGAAAGTCTAAATGAAAAACTGTAAATGCGTGACTACTTTATACCACATAACCTTTGTTTAATCTAAAAATAAATGCATCCATTCTTACATAAAAAGCACAGGCTGCATTGGGTAGTGGAGCATTTTTTATTTTCTATTTAGTATTTGTTTTTAGGGCCGCAACTAATCATTATTTTAATTCTGATTTGGTCCATAATGTGTCCGAAAATATTTAAATGTCCATCACAGTGTCCTAAAGCTCAGGGTTACTTCCTCAAATCGCTGTAACAGTCCAGTGGTCCCCCCCCCCCCACCCCCCCCCAAAAAAAAAAATTGTTTACAGTCACACAGACAAAAGAAAGCTGCAAATCCTCACATTTATTAAGTTGGACCTAGAAAAATTCAGTGATTTTCCCAGGAAAAAAAGATAAGGACATAATTTATAATCATTAAAGTTGCAATTAATTAATTAAGCTCTGGTTGTTTTGTGTTGCTGGATTTATGAACTAGTCCGACTGCACCTAGTGAGAATTAGAAGTTTACACCATTGTCAGTTTATTTCAGTCAGGTTTGTCTTGCTCATAAAGATAGGTCCTCTAGATAAAAAAAAATCTTTTGCATTTAAAATATCTTTTTTTTCAGCAGAAATTCTCCCCCAAACTGTTGTTATGATACAGCTGCAACAATGGGTCATTGATCGATTGATTCATCAGAAAATTACAAATATTTTGATAGTTTAAATCACTTTTGTAAGCAAAAATTAGCTCAGCTTCTGATATTTAAGGATTTCCAGTCTTCTTTATTTTTCTTCTTTTTGAACTAAATAGAGTTTGTTTCTGAACTGTTAGTCGGACAAAAGAACACATGAAAACATCACCTTGAACTCTAGGATACTGTGGTTGACATTTTGTCATTATTTTCCGACATTTACAGGCTAGTTGTGGTTGATCAGTTGGGAATAAAAATCAGCAGAATAATATCTATGAAATAATCATCAGTTTTGTACATGCCAAAATTATTATACAAATGTAAAAATAATTTTTACATGTATGATTTAAATGTACTAAATAAAAAAGAGAGGTTCTGTATTTGTACCCTTTAGACACTTTTCGGATCAAGGTTCTAGGGAGGAAAGGTTTCCTTAGTTGAAACTCTTAGAATCAATGTGACCTTTATTTATTATAACCCCCATCTCTCAAAATCTCACATATAACATAGTCAATCATCTCTCCTTCCCTCAAAGTAAAAATAAAAAAGGAACTGCTGTCTGGTTATTGCCAGTATCCATCTCAGTCGTCAGAAAAGCTGCACGTTTTTGCTGTTGTTAAGGGCTGGAAACCAGAATCCCATCGGAGTTGCACCCTAAGGAACAAATTTAATGCTAGAAAAACATCCCGACCATCAACCAAAAATGACGGATTGAAAATAATGTCGAGCTATCTTGGGAATCCCCCACCAGACAAGGGAACAGACTGCATTGTTTTTCTCATTTATGTGATATATAGAACAGAAAGAGGGGAAAAAATGGGCGATTTATTGGTTAGATAGGCGTATTCTTTCCCATGCACAAAAGAAATATTAGATAGTAATGTGGGGATCAAGTCACATCATGACATTGTTTGGAGGCTAGGTGTTCAAATATGTAAGTCATCATCCGTTGGTGGCCCGCTAGGTTTTCAATAGATCATTCAATGCAAATATGTGTGGGAAATAGTGAAAGTTGCCACATGAATATGTCAGTGAACGCGGTGTAATTTGTGCTTCCTTAAGCAGGGCAGTGGGATGAAGAAGCAGAGAGAGAGCCAGTGCACTCAGAAGACCATCTCATTGCTGAGCCCCCTGGGGACGATCCAAGTCAGTGGATGTGAGAATGGTGTGCACACCATCCAGATCCTAATGGATGTCACACCTGCTGAAAGGTACTGTACAACAGCCGGCATAGTGACGTGATAAACAAAGGTGTGAAATTTACAGGCGGACAGAATCCACTCCTGTGATGGAGTGCCACCATTCCTCATTGGAAGCAGGGCATTTTTGTAGATCCCACAAGAAATATCCGGGAGAAAGTTGGGCAAATATGAGCAGGCTCTAGAAATATGAGGGGCACTAGAATACAGTTGGGCTTGAAATTAGATTTCTGATGGCATGTGGTTGTGATTCTTCCTGCAGTATATTTGAAATTTCAGAAAAATAACTTGTTTATTACCCACAAGGGAGTTGATTAGAGCTGATGTCTGTAGGGTCAGCAAAGGCCATGGGAGCATGGACTGTTCGCTCCTGTTTATTTATGTTCCCCCCAAGTTGTATGCAGCAGTTTGCGAGTGTCAACCGACAGTCGGAAATGTACTGTGTGATTGCATTTCATGCCCTGCCCATCACTCAAAATTGTTAGATTGTTGACAGTCTTACTGAAGCGATTGAAACTGATTAAACTCAGCGTTAATAAGTACTTATTCCTTGTTTTTACAGGTCCACATCCTACATATCAGATTAGTTTTGATTAGATTGAAATTAAATATCCATGTATCGCAGATTCACATTTGATAAACTCGAATGGTTTGGGAAATTAAACCATTTCCAAATGCACCCGGATAGGAAGCTATCCTTTTGAAAATGTACGTTCAAATTCTAATTTATGGAAACCCATTAATGACCTTGTATATTATACCTCAACATGTGTTTCCTTCCCGACTGTCTGCTATTTCCAAAAATTCATCAAGCAGTAAAAACATTCCACTTTTTGTTAATGAGCTGAAGTGAGAAAATTAATAATATGGAATTTTGATTACGGAAGATGTCCTGTAACCATGCGCAAGCACCTTTCACCGTCTCCTTGTGAACAGGGTTTAATTTGTGTGTTCAGGTTCAGTAGGAATATGCAAATGAATTTAATGATTCGCATCACTAGATCATTCCTCAGTTTAATATCATTTGCTATGTCGGTCAGAAGTGAAGCCTCAATCCCACCGCTGTCTGTATGTTGTCAAAGGTGTGAGCGAGAAATCATTAAAAAAAATGTTTAGATTTTATCAGGACCAGTTGAGTACGATGTTGTTGTCACAGGACGGGGGAACTAGAGCCACCTCACATATATCGAGTAACGCAATGTAAACAGGCATTAGGGGAGGCGAGGTAGAGTGACAAAATATAGGCTTATCTTTGCAGCCGGCTTTACATGTAGATCTCACAAAAGCCTGCCTGTAGAAGTAATAGTTCAAATCAGCCATTTCCATTGATTTATTTATGACATACTAAACAAGGCTCTCTCCAGCTTTGGATGTGCTGCGGCTCAGGCTTAGGAAGTCAGTGTGATAAATGATCTCTAAGAGCATATTTTGGATACAGAGAATAGATAAAGTCCGTGCATAACATAAAGGAAGACCTGCTGTAGATATGTGTGAGCGAGTCAAAGCTTTCAAGGCTCGTATGACTGTTTGCTTCAGTTTCGGGGAGTAACTAGTTCCATGTAACAAAATGACGTAATAGATGTAAGTGTAATCAGTTACAGTTACTGGGAAAAAAGTGTAATTAAATTACAGTTACTTTTGAAAATGTTAAGGATTACAAAAAGGGTTACATCTGAATATTTTTTGTAAAAAGCTCAGGCTATATGTTCAATAATATTCATTTCGTTGCTTTGCATGTTTTTGACGTGCACAATGCCTTCTTTTGCCATTTCCAGTTGAGGTCGTTTGATGCTATTCTGATGCTTTTGATTGGTTCTCTTGTTTGAATTTGCCAGTTAAACCAATCCACAGTACCGCGCGGGGCTACGATGCCACAGGACTGGGTATTGGCAAGGACTTCACCATACGATATGTATCACGACAAATGGGTCACGATACGAGTATATCACGATACATGGTGATACGCTGCATATTGTGATGTAGTGCTATCTTTCACATAGTTTACTGAAATACATCACATCACATTATCGATAATTCGGCTAACAAACTGAGTCAAAACAATTTAATTCAAAATTCCCTTTCCAATTTATTTGAAAAATTGGAAAATTTTCATTGCTATTTGGAAAATTACCAAACACACTAATGTAGCTGCCATAACATCAAAATGAAAAATGATATTTAAGTGCTCTTGCACTTTTGCTTTTTAACAGGACACACACAAACAGTGCACACACTGCAGTTGAAAATATGAAAATAAAGTGCATAAGTGTTATTTGGCGTCACTGAAGTTAGAAGTGGTTTTTGGCAAGGATTTCATAATACAATAAGTATCACAACACATGGGTCACGATGCAATACAGATATCACGAAAATAAAAATCGTGACTTATCGGCATATCGATTTTTTAGCATAGCCCTATCATGTCACCATGTCTGCAGATAGAAATGTGTTTCAGTGCTGGAAATGAAAAAAAAGCAACATGTTATTCAGAAATCAGAAAAGGTCTCAAACATAACAATGCATGCAAAATATGTTAACCAACTGATAAAATGCTATCGATGTCCAAAGTTTCCATGTCAGACTAGAGGAAATATCTGCAGCTGTGTAGCCTGTACAGTAACTGCAAGCAGTCTTATAAAGTAGGGAAGGCACCGCCTACGTCCCGCCTGCCGCGCCGTGTTGCTACTGTCCAGTACTACTGGTAAGGTTAACACTGCCTGCTTTAAACATTTGAAAATGGTTAACAGTTGAAAACATTTGTTAGAAATTTAAAAAAGTAAGCAAAAAGTAATCAAAAGTAATAAGTTACATTTCTTTGATAAAGTAATTGAAATAGTCACATTACTTATTACATTTTAAATAGGGTAACTAGTAGGGATGCACGATATTATCAGCACGTTATCGGTATTGGACGATGTTGGCTTTAAAATTAACTATCGGATATAGGATATACACCAATATAATAACTGATAAAATAACAGGCTGCTGTTTCCTTGATTAAACGCCCGAGTCGACGCCATGTTTCCCATGTTCCCTGTAGACAGACGTCATGTTTACTGACTTTGTCTCTTGTGAAACAGATCAAATTTGTGAGTTTTGTTCTGATTGTCTCAATGAGAGCATAATCCAGTTTGAAGTGGGACGCATCTTACTTGTTTTGTTTAGAAGCAACTGTCATAAATAAATATAACATGTTTATGTAACGTAAGTTCAAGTATTTTTCTTCTTTCACACAAGGAATGAATATTATATAATTTTAAGCTTTGTGTTTTATGCCTGTGTTGGCCAACACTGTGAAAGTCTGCGTGATAATACTGTATGTAAATTCAACTACAGGAGAGACTTGATGATCTCTGCGATTAGGTGTGGGGAAAAAATAAACCTATATATATCTGTATCGATTATCAACCAAATGAGTTGTAAAATATCGGCATATCGGATATCAGCAAAAAATCCTATATCGAGCGTCCCTAGTAACTAGCAGTCTGTAACCTATTGCATTTCCAAAGTAACCTTCCCAAACCTGGTTTGCTTTCTGTGTTTTTTTTGTTCAGAATTAACTACTAGTTGGTGTTGAACAGCTGGAGCAGCAACAAAAGCGTTCCTGGCATTGATAGATAGTTATTGATAAATGCCATTATAGCCACATAAACGCCCTTGAAGTATTGCTTACACACCATGACCGTCAGCTCTTTCTAATAGAAACGTCTCAAGCCCCTTTTGCTTCCTAACTGATCTTAGGAACATTTCCTAAAATCAACCTCCTCTGCCAGTCTAACGACAGCCCTGAAGGCACCATCAGATGAACAAATTCATTACATCTCAACAACCCCTGTTGGGGCCCTACGCACCAGCCTCCCTGTTAACCAGCTCCCCCCCACACCCCGCCTTTAGTTTTTAGCATGGCTCCGGCGTTCGCAGAAAAATGATACGCATTTTGTTTACAGGAGATTACTATTATCTGAAATATGATGCTTCTTGCCTCTTTCACACAGAGCACAGACACATAATACAGAGGAAATCATAGAGTACTTTTTTTATTAGGGTGAAAAATGAAAAAAGGGCTGGACTCCTGCCCCGAGACATTTTGTGAGCATATTATTTTACAATGCTTTGATCAATTTGTCTGTCAAGCTGGCTGAGATGTGGGGGAGCAGGAAAAAAGCAATTTAGCTTGTGAGGTCCTCAATAGAAATGTACTACAGGAGCCTGTGTATGACATGTTGCATTAGAACCTGAGTAGCCTTTATTGCCTGATAATGTCGCGACGCAATGCTGATATCAATCACCCTTTAACAGCCAGTATGATGTGTTTTTATGAGAAGAAAAGGGGGAAAAAAATAATGCATGAAGCATTTCTTGGAAAATAATTGATTTAATTCTGAGCTGAGGGATTTCTGCTTTTAACAACATAAAAATATTGTGTTGGAAAAAGCAGGCACAAAATGTGCTAGGAGCTAAAAATTGTTAGGAACAGGCTCCTTGCATATGCTTCAATAGGAAATTGTAATTAATTTTACACGGATAAACATTCTGTCTCATTTGCATATAGATATAAACAATATATTTGTGCATCTGAATTCCCAGCACACTTGGGTCATGTGGTCTGCCTAAAATCCTAAGTGGCTAAAACCCAAAATTATCATTTTATTTCCCAGGCCATAAATCCGCCTTTTTTCTCTGACACAAAGCCTTATAAATCTGTGTCTGATTTTTCACATTGCACATTGTTTTTAGTTAATGATTTTCATCTGTTTGTTGTTGCTGTGATAGTGGGGAAATGTACCATATGTTTCGGCAAAAGACAAATGATTAGCAAATGAAATTCTGGACAGCTGTCTGACTGAAAGCGTTTGGTTGATAGCATTCTGCTACCATAATTAGCTTAAGCTTTGGGTTAATTAACTTTCTACCTGGATATGCATAATAATAGCATTCTGCAGAAAGCCAAGGAGCTTGCAGTATATCAGCAGCAGAGGCTGGCTTTTTATTTTGTATTTCGGCAGCATATTTCAATTTCAAGAGGCGATTTACTCGGGAGCATCGTCAAATATTGTAGATTTTACTCCCCAAGCCAGATAATTCTGAAACAATAGGGGTGTATTATGTGGCAGAAATGCCATTTCTGAATGTAATTAAAGCAGATGAAAGCAATCACCAATTTTTAAACGCTTTTGTCTAGCATGAGGCCTACTTGTAAAAAAAAAAATACCCATCAAGAGGAGAAAGGAGGCAAGAGAACCCCCAAGTCCTTATATAAGAGGCCTTTGAGACTGAAGTGAAGTACAACAGTAATTAGTCTTTTGTATGAATTTGCCGGCCATGGTCTTGATTAGTTAAGCATATGAGAGGACTGCAGGACTGCATTGGTCTTAAGGAGGAGGGTGTTAAAGTCTATTTATCACCAGTTATCCTCACAGCTTTCCATTATCACTGACAACACTGGATGGGGCCTGAGAACAGCCTAATTGTTCTGAGGTGGAGTGTTTTTGTGTCAGACCCGTCACCCCCGTCACATTGGCATTCATAAGCAGCCAGACATTTTCCATCTATCGAGCCCTAATACCCAAGCTGTCACAACAGCTTTTACACACTACCAACGCTGGTGTGAAATATCTGAGGTGATGCATTTATCGTTTTTCTCACACTCGTGTTGTGTTGTGAATCAATGTCCTGGTTCACGCTGAATAGCGGTACGGTAAATGTGTTCCCTGTTTGGGGCCTGTTTACATGATGTGCTCACACACTGAGATCCACATCAACAACTCTTTTTTTTTCCACTATAATTTCTCTCTCGTCCTCCCCGCATCTTGTGCTCTTTTTCCTATTTTTATTTTACCAACTTCTAATCAATATGACTATTATTTTACTTTATTTCTGGCCCCAACTGTGTGCTAAAAAAAAAAAAAAAAGCTTGCGTTTGTAGCTAAAATGCTTTGTCATACAAACACTGATGTGCTGAGATATTTGAAATCATCAATAAAGCAAGGAGGAGACTTTTTTGACGTAGTCCCATTAGAAATGGTATGAATAATTCATTGTGTAATGATATTCAGATGATTTTTGTGCTATTTTTTGCCGCGGCCTTAGAATATTGTTTTGCATGTTGTCAAGTGTAGTACTCAGCTGCGTATTCATTAAGGTGCTGCTCCCACTGGCCCTTGGACCCATCTGTGCTCTATGTTTATGCCTCTGCCTCTCGGGACCGTCCCAATCAGGCTGCATGTGCCATTTCCTCTGTAAACCAACACCTGTGTAACACACTACCTGTAAACGGCCCCACGCAGACGAGACACTGACATTCGCTCAGAAAATCTGCAAATGTTGTGGTTTCTAAAGCGGAACCTCCAGGGTGAGGACGGGAGCTGAGTGAGAGTTACCCTTCGTGGCTAAAAGCAGCTCCTGCACTTTCTGTTGTTTTGTTTTTTTTTCTCCCTGCTGTCGAGCGGGAAGTTTTTTCCCCGGCACGAGTGTTGCGCTAGTTTGTTTTTGAACTTGATTGGATTCTATATCTGCAACATGCAGAAGTGTACAGTGTGTGACATACTAAAGCAATATGCAGAGAGATGATTCCGCTCTGACATCTTGGAGAGGAGTACGAGTCAATTATGCCCAAGTGTTGTTCTTGCTTATCTTCCTGCGGCACCAAACAAGGATTTAGTCAAGGATTTAGGGGTGAGGGGGCGGTGGTGGGGATCATGGTAAGCGGTTCACAACAAAACACTCAAAACTCCTGGGAGCGGGCACTGATTTAAAAATAAATTACAGAAGACGAAGCGCTAACACTCAAGGGCCCTCAGCAGTGCTGGCGTACACAGGTGAAGATTAGCCTCCTCGCTAATCAGAGGAACAAGGCAGTAATTTGCTCTGAACACAGACAGTAATTAGGACTTGGTGACACTGGATTCCCATAATGCCTTTGAGCTTGACGTGGTCAAATTTTGACAGAGGCTATCCATGCAGGGTCACTGTCCCCCCAGTCTCCCAGCCCTCTTCAGCGGAGGCTCTAAAAGGTCCCTGCAGTTACAGGGGATCCCTAATGTACTTTATGCCTCCCTCACTGGCTCCTTACCATTCGGGTAATTGGAATCTCTTACTGTGGCACTTGAGAATAGAGGCTAAAAACACTATTTGAAACTGCTCAGTAGTCTGTTGTAGATAAACATTGCTGCGTCGGGGTGTGGATACACTACATAATGGAGTAAGAGTTAAGGCTCTGGTAATACATGCCTTCACTGACTCCTGTGGCTAGCCAGTTGGGAGAAGACCTAATTGTTGTGTGCTTTGTTGCCTACTCTGCAGTATTTTACCACCACCTTTATGTATTGGATTGAGTGTTGCGGCCTCTTTGGTGGACATTCGCTAATAAGACTTGTTGGATATCTGGAGAGCAGTTTATCCGGCCAAGTTGTTTTTATTTTGAAACAGCAGAGCGCAAAACGTGCTCCCCGGCACAGAACAGGAAGCATTCCTTACAGCTTACCACTCGAAAAGCTCTCAACTTTAGTGCTGCAGTAGCTAGATAGGCATCTGAATGATCTTCAAATGGTTGAACGAGCTGCATTGAGCAAGTGGCTTACAATTGTATCACAGCCTTTGGCTCAGAGACCATCAGGATCTTGACATTCATAGAGACATGCTGTATTTTTTTCCCTTTTTAGACAGTCATTTTAGGCTTTTTTCATGCTCTCTTGAGTCTTTGACGTCTCTGAGTTAAGTATCTGCAGCTATAAGGCTGAGGAAAATATTGGACTGCGCTTGGCCTTTTCTATTTCATCCTCTGACCCGCCATGTTACCCATGATCGGTGAAGGAGAACTCTGGCAGGCTGTGTCAAAAGTGACAGCCGATCGAGTCAGGATGAGCGCCATCACGCTTCACAGGATGGAGGCATGAGTTCTGAGTTTTTCCCCTTTTTGTGCAATATACCATTACACCCTTCGCCAGATTCCTTTCAATTAGATCCTGTGGTTAACCTGTTTCATTCTTACGTCTGCAGCTGATAGAAAAAGTCTTGCTTGAAGTCTTGTGCAACTAGAGATACTGAGTAGGAACAGGGAAAAAATAATAATGCCAGCTATTCTTTTATTTTTCCTTTGTCTCCTTTAATTGTTTCTTCCAGGATGAATGAAATAACCTTCAACATTATATAAATGCTCAATTCATTCTTTATATTAGAGTTGGAAAATGGGTAGAACTCCAAATGACTCCCACTTTACGCAGCAATGATTTATGGTAATTGGAAATTGATTGTGACAGGAGCACAATATTAGAAATTTTCTCAAATCGCAATCTTCTATCAAGGGAAATATTCTTTTTAGTGCAGCAGATCCTGGCTAGTTTGGAATTAGTTTCTTATTTCCTTACCTGTGATGAAATAGTAAACGCCTGAAGGACGTTGAAGAAAAAAAACCAAAAAAAAAAAAAAAAAGGATTTCATTTCGTCAAGAGATAATAAATAACAATTTTGCTTTAACTGAATTTGAATTGTTTTTTCAAACTTAAACACACTTGTTAAACAAAGTTATTGGACTGGGGTTAATAATCACTGGTAATTAGAATTATTGGTCGTTATAAGGGGAACGCAGTAACGCTCAGACATTATAAAGACTGCTCCTCCTCAGAGTGTTTCTTTGTAATTAGTCGACATTTATTACACATCTCTAATCTCTCATTTGAAGGGCAGAGGTTTGTGATGTGCTGCTCTGGACTCTGTAAAGATCACATGATGCTGCTTGATTTGTGATTCATTGAAGCGACTGGAAGTGTTGCCAGCGCAGCTACATCTCCACTGCCCACATGCTCTTTAAAAACAATCCCCCATTGCACCCAGAGGTGACAGACTTCAGCTCAACTGATGTTGTTCTACTATTATTTATTTATTTCGGTGTTGTTTACCAGCCATAACATGTACTGCATTGCATTAACTTTTACTACTGTCAATGTCGTATCACTCAAAGCACCTTTAAAGCCGGCGCATCCATAACAAGAGGGCTGAGGGGAGAGGAAAATTAGCCACGGTGACAAGTCTGAAGTGTGAGCTGGAGGTCAAAGGTGCCGAGCCTTAAGCAAAGGTGCTCTAGCCTTTGTCCGGCAGATTGTAAGGGCCTGCGGGTCCAACAGGAACATTTCCACACACAATATCCCCGAGCTGTCAGTGTGCAGCGGCTGGAACATCCTCTCAGAGAGAAAGAGGGGCTGTGGAGGGGTGGTGGGAGGAGGCGTCGGGGGTGGAGGGGAAGCGGGTTGCAGGAGAGGGAACGGTGGCCTGAAGATCCTTGCCGAGAGAAAGAGAGGTGGGGGGAATGGCGGGTGGGTGTTTGGGGGTGTAGGTGGTGGGGAGCCAAAAGAGCTGGAGTGGGAGGATAGAGAAATAGAGAGGGGGAAATGAGGAGGGAGACCTGGGGGGAGGAAGGGGAAGGGAGGGATAGAAAGGAGAGACAATGACAAGTAGGGGCTGGCTGGGCACTCACCCATGCCGACAGAGATTGCCATGAGCCATGGCCATTGTTTGAGCGGGTCTCAGCACAGGACCCGCCAGTGGGTTTCTGAGTTTTCACCACTCAACTATAAACTGCTGTGCGGTTTATTTAGAAATGAGAGTATTTACACATTTTACTGTATTTACGCCCACTGTTAAACGGCACCCGGGAGACTTTCATCACACAGCCACAAACTAGCAAGCAGAGCGTTTCCCTGAAAACTGACCTGCTCAGTCATAACACTCCAGTAAACCTCAGCTTCACGTGTCCAATATAAAACGTTGCTCAAACTGTGACCTGCAGAAGTGTAAAAACACTTTAGGGCTGTGTTGTTACGGCGGCCAGGAGAGAGACGCTCTGTGTGTTTAACAAAGTAAATGTCTATTATTAATACCGTACAGGATAAGCCAATTTTGAAAAGGGGGCACTTAAATGGTGATATTATTTATTTATAAGTCCTGTACACCAGTTAATGGAATTGGCGGCCAGCTTTAGATCCACAACACAGCTTGAGGTCCACTTTGCAGTAATGTACATGCTAAGAGAGGACCTTCCCAGTAGGGTCTTTAAGTGTCAAATATGGGTCAGTCTGCTTGCATTGACCTGGGGGGTGGTCAGCAGCGGAGAGAAATTCGGCTGTTAAGTGATGCCAACTCAACCATCGGCAAATTCCTCCAAGCAGCTACTCATGCTAAGATGCACGTCCAAGTGCAGTGCTCTGCTGGCCAGTGCTGCTCCGGCCAAAAAATCCATTTATTCTTGTCATGAACTATAAACTAGACCCAAGCAGAGTTGAAACTGTTGTTAACGCGGCGCTCTTAACTTTTTCCCATAACAGCTCCAAGACTTTTGCAAACTGTCCTTTTCTTGTTTTTGGAGAAACTGGTTCTGCTTCCTTACAGTTGTTTGAAATAAACTGTTAGCGCAGTTTCTTATGACCCGACGGTGTTTTCTTTCATTCTCAATAAATATACATGTGCTGTAACAAATGTCTGCATTGCTGTCTTTGTATTTTCTTGAGCTTCTATCTTCCGTTACAGCTCTGACATTTCATTGCAGTCCAAATGCATAACTTCAGATTTTAAACACGTCTTGACTGAATACTCAGAAAAATTATGTCATCTTGCATCTGTGTCACCCATGGCGTGTTATTACACTCTTGTGACATATTTTAGCACAGTTCAACCAAGAATTGGGTATTATGATTGCTCCTCTGATCCCCAACTCAACTCCCCATCCTGCCTTATATCCCTCGCAGGAGTAGCGAGGCCCCCCTGAGCTGTGTGGTCAACGATAGCCCGGCAGAAACGAGCCCCGAGTTGCAGCGCTGCGTTGAATGGCTCCAGGCGTACTTCAGTGAGCCGCGGACCGCTGGGAGTCTCCCTCTCCCTGCCTTTCACCACCCCGCCCTGCAAGGAGGTCTGTCATGGATAAATATTTGCAGAGCCATGACTGGGATCAGGCTTTCACTCTTAATTGTCAGTTACATCACTTACACTCACTGGCTCACTGTGTTATAATGAAGTATTTTATGGCTGAGAGAGAGGGAGAGAGAGAGAGAGCATAGGAAGAGCGAGTGAGTGGGTGAGCGAGAGGAGAGAGAACAGAACACAGGGCTGTAACTTGGTTCAGTAATCTGTGGCAGCTCTTACCACGCGTGTTAGTCTTGGCAAGCTTTTCCATGATTCTTGGCACATTCTTTGAAACTGATCGAATTCCACTCTTGACATTTTCAGACAGGAAGCTTTTTTTTTTTTTTTTTTCAATGACAACATGTGAATGGTGGTAAAGTTTGAATGAGCTTATTGTTGGCTTGACCAGTCACCTAGGGCGAGTAAAAATGAAAGCACCCCAAAAACGGACAATTAGTTTCCTTTCAGCTGGTAGCTGCGGCAGCAGAGTGAGCAAGCGACTGAGGGCGGCGAGGAAATGAGGAATTAATTATTGCTGGCATTTTTTTGTTTGTTGTTTCGAGGATACGAACAATTCTCGCAGCCTGACAACTCATTCTTTAAATCATGAACTTACCGCGCTTGTGCCATTTTCAAAACAATTACAGACTCTTTCTTTGTCGCACTGAGGCGCTCGTTGCATTTTAACTTAAAGATTTCGCAGAGGTGCTCATTTAAACCCACCAGCACACCTACACAAGGAAAAGAAATAACTGTAATGTATGCATTTAACAATTGTGCCTCTCTTCCCCTGCAATCAGGCCTTAGTCGCTCTCTAATTTCATGCAGATCTGCAGTGCTTGAGTGATGGCATTTTCAATGAGCAGGTACTCCATCGAGACCCTGTATACAGCTATGAGTCCCACGCTCCCGCAAAGGCAATGCAGAAATACATCAGGACCAATTACGATATCAACTTTCAGTGTGATTCCCTTCGCCACCAAGTGCTTGTGTACCAGCCCCAGGCTCTTTCAAATCGCATCTCATCTGAAGTCTTTGGGGTTTTAATTAAATTTCAGGATAGATGGAATTCTTCATTAGTACCTGATCTGAATAGGTGATTGTGCTGTGTTCCACCTCTCTCCCTCGCCTGTTGTTTTGGGGCTCAGTAAATACAGGGTTTAGGCTTGGATTGCTCTCAGTAGTCAGAACCACAGGCCATGCCAGTATAAAAATGTTAAATGTGAGCATCAAGAGTATTTGTCTTTTGAGGGAGGAAAATAGAAGGTTTCCTTTTCTTTTTTTTTGCTTGTTGATTCACAAATATTAAGCATCAGTTTTGCCTCACTGCTGCAAAAAATTCCTGCTCAATCTCGTCATGCAGCCGCAACCTGCCTGGGAAAAAAATACAAGTTTAATCAGGTCATTACAACCCGTGACAACCAACTTTTGTTTGCTCAGTTATCTTGTGGGAGAACCCGAAACGCGACAGCGCTGCACTTGTCATGTAATATTGAGTTGTGACCTTCACTTGAAGTGTTGCCATGTTTATTTACACATTTCTGACAAAACAAGCCACTTTTCATATTAGCTGTCACGATATACCTGAGCAACAGAGGTGACATGAAAGGAGACGCGAGGTGCGGTTTTCTGTACTGTCTGACTGATTGTCATGCGCAACATCACACACAAGTTTGGTCGTTAGAGGTGGAGGAGTGGGGGGTGCATGCATGTGTTCGTGCGTGCGTGCGTGTGTGTCCTGCTCAGGGAGCTTGTGTATGTTTGTGTGCATGTGTACACTCATGTGCCCCCCCACCTCCAGAAGAACACAGACACCATCATGAGTTCTTAAAATGATGCATATTCTTATCTCATTAATTATACATCCATATGTAACAGACGAGAGGATCTTAGTCTCAGTAAGCGGCACAGGGAATATGCGGGAAGGGGGGGCCAGGCAAAGGGGGGAAGGGCGCTCTTCAAAGCCCAAATGACTGTGTTCCTGCAGGAGCCTGAACCTCCCCCTGTGCGCAGCGCAGGGCGAGATGAGACACTCACCAGGACTCGCCCCTGTGATGTGGAGAGGAATTAGGGAAATGAACGTTTTCAGAATATCGAATAATCAGAGAATCATCAGCACCCCGTCAGCCTTCAAAAGTATGGATCCCTCAAGACTCAAGAGACACTTTGACTGGGAGTCAAAGTCTTCCCTCCCATTAGACACAAAGGATAATGAGGTAGCTGCATTTCCACTATTGTCTTTTTATTGTCACAGGCATGTATGATGTGACTGTCAGCTGGAAGTCATCTCCCCGAAATCTATCATTAGCTCAGCTGATGTAATTCAATTTATTAATTTTATTATTTTTCGTTTCCAAATTGCTTTTCTACACCAAATTATGAGCAAATCAATCATAAATGTCAATATCGTCATAATCACTAGATTGGTTCGATTTTACTCAGTCAGCCTGTCTCTGCTGCTGCAGTGGCCCCATCGCCTGGCCTCGTGAGAGGTAATGACCTGTGACATAATTATGGGATGCCTGTAAACATGTAAGTGGTTCCTCTCAACTTTTATTTAAACAATTGACATCACTGCACCCCGATCTAAAGAGGGTCCTGACCCCAGATACACCGTATTAGGCTCTTTATGAAGTACGGGGCTCGGGGACTGCCGAGCTGGTCACCTCGAGTGACCCGCAGGAAGTGTCTGTCACTATTGCTGATGAGGGCAAAGTTCCTTCACCTCTCTAGTGGCAGATAAAAGTGGGGGGACACTTGTTTTTGCCCAGAACTCTTGGAGATGTGAAACCTTGAAGGAGAAACAGCTGCGAGGTATAAGCATCCCTGTAGCTCGTTGCTCGGTCTGCTCGTAGGCGAAACGCTCGGTGGCGTCTGCTGCAATCACACTGACTTCGGTTGTTTGTCAATAACGCTTGCATCAACAGGGATTTGTGGTCGGCATCGTCTGGGCAAGTTGTCATCAACCCAGCAGTTACAAAGCGATATCAATATGTGCCATGCGCGTCATGTGGCCAAATCCGAGCTTTATGAGGGAGAATAATGCATAAAAGAAATTTCAGGGGTGTATCTTATCTCCTCATAACATTAAGTCTGTCTGCGTAAGAGCCCGTCATCTCGTTGACAGCGTGATTATTACCTGAAAAATTATTAAACAGTACCTACGGGCCTTGTTCAAGACAAAGAACTCACATGGGTGCGCATCAATCAAATATATCCCCTTTAGGTTTTACACTTATTCCCCCCAGTTTAGGCAAATTGCCTTGTTCGCGTGGCTTTGTGTAGTGGAGAGTGACTATAAGGTAGCGAGGGAGCCTGGGGAGCAAAGGATGTTCACTCTGTAGAAGAGAGACAGGGGTGTGACATGTTTTCACACAATGCCAATTTAGAGGGATTTCACATAGATCACTTGTCATGTGCTCTCTTAGACCATATAAATGAGAGAGAATGGGAGATCACTAATTGAATTTTCATGACTGAGTACATGTATATACTACAAGAATGTCACCCTACTCTTGATAACGAGACTATTGTTCCCCATCTTGTTCTTCGCGCCAAAAAAAAGTGTTGTGCACTCACGACACAAGCTCAGTGCATTTGTGTCTCAAGGTTTCGAGATGCTTCAAATACTTTCCCCTCTTTCTTTAGCAATCAGTGCGAGACAAACATGTCTCTCAGTCACTGCCTGCTAATCCAGAAAAAAAAAAGATAATGCTACTGCTAAAGTGCTAATGAAATCAAAGCCGTTAATGTGGTCGGTTAAGCTGTGGATGATTTGAAGAATTCCGCCATTTAAGTGAAGATGATATAATGAATCTACTCTGAATAGAAAGCAATTAAAAGGACAAATTGGTCTGATTAACCTCAAAGTCATCCCACTGCCACAAATGGTATGCAACATTCAAATTATTATTATTAAAAATCTGGAGCAGATTTGCAGTCTTTTTGGCCTCTCTTAATCCTTTTAAATGAAGGAGCGAACTTTTTTAATTTTAGCTGTGACCTTTCAAAGCATAACCTAGATTTTTCTGCCATAGAAATAATTTTCTCACATCTGCCTCTGTAGCATGTTGATACTAGTTCTAAGGTCAAATTGAGGGACTTCTTTGTATTTAGTTGTTTAATGAGTCTTTTAAAGGAAGGACAGGGAGCCCTTTTGAAAAAGTGGACCTCAAATGTGGTTGGACATGATGGGAAACAACTGCTTTAAGTGGATCACAATGTTGTGATGTGTCAAATTTAAAAACACAAATTTATTTCAAAGGAGTAAAAACCCACATTGTGCTAAGCTGGCATCTTGTTGTCATCAGTCAGCTGTCTGGGTCTGATTAAACGAGGAACTCTCTCTTCTTCTGTTCTCTCGTCTCTGTCTCTTGTTCTTCCTCTCTGTCCTCGACTTTGTGGCGAAAACGCGTTCACCAGCCGCGTGCTGCACACACTTCTGATGGATGTGAAGTTTGGAGAGACGGTCTCGTACAAACGCCTCGCTGAGATGGTGGGAAACCCCAGAGCGGTGCGGGCGGTGGGAGGGGCCATGAGGAGGAACCCGGTGAGTGTGGCTGACATTGATTGACAGGATCCTCTCTTACTTGCTTTAATTAGTCAGATAGAGAAAGTGATTGTTTTTATTAGATTTCAATGCTGCTGCATCTGAACGTATGTGTTGTGTCCACAGAAAGTGAAAAATTAATTTGTGATTTCTACAGGATGTAAATCAGGATTTAGAAAAGTAGAGCTGGCAACACCATGACATCACTTACATTGTCACATAGAGCAGCAAATGATTAGGCAGTGAATGGATTCCAAAAATTAATCTGCAGTAATTTCAATAATTTATGAAACGTTTTGAGTCACTTTTTAAAGGAAAATGTTAAAATCATCCTCCGGTCAAAGCTTCAAAAATGTGACGATTTGCTGCTTTTGTCTCTTTTATTTCACAAAATATCTTTTGGTTTTGGGCCATTTGAAATGGTTCCCTTTGAAGCTGTGATGATATTTTATGCTTTTTTCTGGTTATTTTACAGACCAATCAAGAAAATAATCCACTTTAAATCGATACTGACAATAACCGTCGGTTGTGGCTGAAATTAAATATTCTTAAATGTAATTTTGATGTGGAATTTGAATTTAACAGTTTCACATTAATGTTTTATGCTGTAATTTCCGGTTAAGAGTTTAGAAAATGTTTAATGAACGAAGGAAAGGGGATGTTTTAAAATTAGTAAAAGAAATACAAAAAACAGATTGATAAATAGCAATGATGTTTAATCTATAGTGTGGGTACATTTAAACATATAAGATCAGATAATAACTTTTCGTTAAAAAAAATACACAAAAATCAACAATCTATAGAATAATTTGATCTGTTTTGTTGCTTTTCTTACAGAGAATGTACCTGTAGGAAAATACTTGTGAGCTCAACTTTTTCGTTTCCCAGTAATTTTATTAAAAATTCTGTATGTGAACCGTAGGTGTGTACGAAATATGTGCAATGGGTGAAACAAACGCCTCCCTCTGTGAACAGCTCACAAGTCAAAGTCTACCTACAGCACAATTTTAAGCCCACACCTTTTGTTCCCGTCCTCTCAAGTCTTTACTGTAGATGTTCGCGGCAAATCTCCGTTTCTTGTAGGAAACCTGGCCCGCATCGTTTTGCCCATGAATCCACTGTGTACAAAATGGAGGGCTAGAGGGCAAGTGGTGTGTCTTCTTTTGATCAAACCCTTTGATCAAAGCCCGTTTAGCTCTGCCCATGTAGTGCTGTGGGCACCACCGGTGTGCTCTGTGAGGCAGAGAACACTTCTTGTGCAGAAATGCAGCCAGTGTGATGTTCTGCCTCCTGTGAAAAAGCTCATCTCAGTTCTGATGCTGCTTTCTGTATTAAGGTAGATGGAAAGTTATTTAGAATTTAAAAAAACAGAATTTTAAACACAAAATAAATGTAAATAAAGATTTAAAAAAGCATATTTGGGTTTTTAATACTCAACACTAGTGTCTTTATATTCTTTATATGCTACATTGGCCAGTGGCATTGCTTCTGGATGGCTGTATAATAGCTCTCAGTCTCATGTTTTTACAGACATTTCTTTCCTTTCGTCAGGGAGGCTGGGAGCCGGAGCCCTCAGCTCCTGATACAGATCCAGAGTCAGATTGTCAGTGTCAATTACTTGTCAGTAGCGCTGCTCCACTCAGGCTTCAGCTGTGAAAAGCTCAGTGTGCTCAATCGATCCTCGCCTCTCTGTGGCACTTCTTCTTCACCAGGATTTGAGTATTGATAAGCCTGGTGTAGTGCTCGTTTCCCCCCCAAGTGAAGAGGCAGATCCGAAGGCCTTGAGGGTACCCTGCTCTCCCTCCAAACCCGGGGAACAGTATTGATCGGAATACTCGAGCAGTATTTCTCTGTCTGCAAGGTTAATCTGGGGCTCGGAAAGTTTTATTGCTGTTGATATGGGAGTGAGCTTAATGATGGATTTGAACAGAAACACACTGCATGTCCAACTTTTCTATAAAGGGCTGGAGGTGCAGCCATCGAGTCGGGATAAGGTGGTTAAATTGGAGGAATACAGTCACAGTGCAGCAGGAGTTTTGACGATTTCCTATTTGGTTTAACAAGAACAAAATGAGGGCAACATTAAGAATATTTTGAAAGAAATAATTGCTGTGATTCAGCCCAACCATTGCCACTCTTCTTGTTCTGAATTCACAATGATCGAAGTGTTTTAGGCTTGCTTGTTTAATCTTTCTCCAGCCATTTAGTTTACAAAGAACTCGGGACCCCCCTGGCAGTCGTCTGCAACAAGAGTAAACGCTCCACCGACTTCCTCTTTTTAATGATCACAGGGTTATCAGATCTTAATGTTGACACCCTCTCGATTGAATATTCATCCTGCTGGTGTTTTTGCCCATTAATTTTTGATTGCTTCTTTGCTTTACACTATTAAAGAGTAAAAAACATTTATACCCAAAGACTGAGCCATCACCCTGAATGTGGGTTTGTGCAGGATCAAACCAGACACTTCTGGTGTGGCACTTTGTTTTCATGCAGCGCGTTAACAGAAAAAAAAAAAAAAAAAAAGAAAGTGCAGATTCATATTTTCTGCACGTTGGTTACTTTTAAGTCACACCGTTTATGCAGTAAATCAGAGGTTCTTTAATACATAATATATATCTGCTTTCAACACCTCCAACTGTTGTTATGCTGTGACAGTAAATGTCAACCTGAGAATAAGAAAGCAGTCGTTTTTTAAAAGCTCCAATCTGTGTTTTTTGAATTAGTTTTTTTTACTAACACATCCTAGTTTTGTGGTAACAGGGCTCATCCTTCATACATTTATATATATATTTTAAGATAAAACTTGCACGCTGAAAACATGCTTTTTTTAATCTCTTTACTGAATTTATAAATTGAAGAAATAACATTTCAAGATGAAGCGGAGGAAAACATTTTTAAAGCGTCTCTGTTTGCATGTAAAAATGTTCCTGCATATTTGCAAAACTTGCGCACATGTTTATTTCCTCAGTGCTGATTTTTTTCTCTCCCTCTCACTCTGTCTGCCTGTGCCAGGTTCCTCTCATCATCCCCTGCCACCGAGTCATCTCGAGCAGTGGACAGAGCGGGCCGTACATGAGCGGCAGGGGCGACCATCTCAAACAATGGCTGCTCACCCATGAGAGGCAGAGAGGGGAAGGCTAACGTGTGACAGAGGCCAACTGTCCCTCAGTGTGCACACACACACACACACACACACACGGCTTTCTTTCTTTTTTTCTTTTTTTTTTTTTTTAAAGAACACAAAACAGGGCCATAAAGTTTAGCATGCTTGGCAAACACTGTGGAACAACTGGAGATACTTGTAGATATTCAGTTTATACTTTTTTAAAAAAATCTAAGAATAGAGATGCTGCATTGTTAATGCGATACAGAGTTGTTGCAGAATTAGAATGTACAAAAATAACTTAAACAGAGAACAGTAGGAATTACAAACATATGCTCCCGTGGGTCTCCATTGCGTTTGCCAGATAGTGCTGGAATGGTTTTTCTAAAGAATTATTATTCCCTTAAAAATATGTCTCTTGCATTGTTGTTGTTGTTGTTGTTGTTTTTTTTCCTGAGCAGCATTAGTCTTTGTACCTCTCGTTGGTTTTTTAATTTCCTGCCAAGTGAATGCTTTGTTCAACATCCAGTGATAAAGGCTCTGAATTTTACTGCTACAAAGCTTTGTAGTGAAGCATTTGTTTTGTCTTCATTTAGATCTCATTGTTTGCTCTCGCCTTAGAATCCACCTACAGTGGAAATGTCTTATGCATTATATACTGTACTTTTGTTACGTTAGACATGTTTGAATAAATGCATCTCAAAAATGACAAATCCTGCCTTTTCATCATTCTAATTGTATTTAATTTTAAAATTGATTCAATGTAGTGTTCATTTAGCTCAGCTCAGAATTAATTATGCTGTGTGTCTCCTCTCCTCGCTGCAGCTCTCTGGATGTCAGAGCTCCTTTTTTATTTCTGAGTGGTGCTTTCCATTAGAGGGCAGTACAGAACGGGAAACAGAAATCAACATTTCAACCTTGAATCTATCCTGCACATTTAATCTGGGACTTAAATGTTTATATGTTATTTTATTTCCATCAAAACCCTATTTAATCCCTCAGGGATGAATTATTCTTTTCCTTAAAAAGGCTGTACGGAGAGGGCAACCGTGGTGGTGTGTGTTCGGAAATATCAGTTTAGCTTTAATTGAATATGTCCTCGACTTTTTATTTTCCACATTTCCTCAAGATGATCTGTTGTAACATTGACAGTTTAGTCTTTTTTCTCGCTAAATTCTCAATTCTCCTAACAGCCCAGTGCAGCTCCAGAGTGACCCTTCCTTTCACATAGTTATTCCTCCTCTGTTCAGCCCAGGTAGCCTAATAATCCACCCACCAAAAATAACCTCGGCTCTAACCTTTACAGAACCAATTCAAGTGGCCCACTCACTGAATACATTTGAACTTTGCTGCATTTTTGAATTTTCTTATCCGATCAGCTCGGCGCGGCTGTCTTGCCGAGGCTGCTGGACTCACTTACTCTGCCGTTGGAGCACCATCGCAGCGTAGATGTTGAGGCAGCAGACAGGCAGATGAAGAATGAGACTCAGTCTGTGGTTTCACAGAGGGCTAATGATGCCTGTGGTGACTACAGGCTACAGTCAGCCCCCTAACGAAGGGAGCTGTGACACAGCCACAAGGGGTCCCATTTAAGCCAGGCGCACTCTGAAGTGCACTGTAAGCACCCTCCTTTTTTGCTTGTGGCTAAGTAAATTCTGAGGAATGCCACGAATTTAGCAACCAGAGATACTGATGTCTGTAGAGTTCTGCAGTTGATGTTAAAAAACAAGTCCAGCATCAAAGCTGCAGACATGCTGCCAGTAATTGACCATGTAATTGCTTAGGTACCAAAGGAATCCCTATAAAATAATTCACACGTTTTATTTCTCCAGTTTTTTCTTTTTTACATTTTCGTGGCATTTTAGCATCTATCAGTGTCAGCAGCCGTGTTATTATTACATCTATATTATTTTGTGGTTGTATTTTCACCATGTGCACCACTTCCGTATCACGCTGGCTCCCAGATAAAAAGGAATTAGATTAAAAGAGGCTGAGACGATCTCATCATCCGCACTGTTAATCTCTGTGAAACCTTTAATTTTGGCCTAATATCTGCCTCCATTTCCGAAAGAGAGTACACGTGCATGTGCTGCATGCTCGCGCGTATGTGCGTGTGTGTGTGTGTGTGTGTGAGAGAGAGAGAGCATGTGGCCATGCGTGTTGGTGTGTGCACATGTGTATGTCCATATGTGTGTGGGTGAAGTGGATGATATTGAGTCTGACTTCATAAATCACCCAGACACTGATAAACTCCCCATGCACCCACACACCGCTAATGGGCAACCCTTAAGGAGTGTGAGTGTCTCGTGCGGCGTTTGATTCAACATTTATTAACCCCCTCACACACACTCTCTCACATACGACACACACTCATTTGAGCCCCAGAAAGAGAGAGGATATGGTTGGTGGCATCCACACGTTAGTGCAAGGTTTTGACCCAGCCGGGCTGTATTAATCACAGCCGATAGTAGTGAGATACATTTTAGCTTCTGCAGCCACAACAACAAGCTCTGCATTTCCCAACATTACTTTCCTTCTCATAACTTATATCCTGTCTCCAACTCCCCACTTCCCATCTCATATCCTGGCACCCCTCCTCATTATAGAGCAATTTTCTGCCCCCACATCAAACACAAACACACTCTGTGCCTCCATCTCCTGCTCTTCATACATGTCGGCTCATAATTCTAATGTTATCACAACCTGCACCCCTCGGAACAAGTCGCAGGCTTAGTGGCCGGGACCCTGCAGAAGTTAATCCTGCAGCCACATCAGTGATTCATAAATAGCTGCTTTTATTCTTCTTAAGAAGTTCGTACACTTAAAAAAAAAAACAAGAGTGAAACTTTTTGGAAGATATTAATTCAGCTGCAAGAGGTGCACTGCTGCTGGGAAGCCGGAGGAGTATCCGGCATGCAGATAGGCAGTGTCCAGCAGTCAGTCAGACAGATAGACCCAGGGATAGATAGCTGGATAGACAGACATTAGACTGGGGCTTGGCTGCACTATCAGGTTTCCTCCCCCTCTGTCTATCTGCCGGGACAGGCTGGCCTCGGAGGCCCTGACACCAAGGCACCGCGCAGCCAGCCACGACAGCTGCCACAGCAGCATCTAATACCAATACACGCCACGCTACGCCACAACTACAAAGAGAAATATCATTTCAAACATGGCATACTTTGATGCTCTTGTAATGATCTTTGTGTTTTGAGAGAGAAAGCGGGTGGATGGAGGATTCGTATGGTGCCTTTTGCTTTTGTTTTGTAGCTTCAGAACAAAGAAGCCCCCCCACCCCACCCAAACACAAGTGAGTTTAAGACAGTAGTGATGAGACAGAGCAGGATTAAATGAGAAAGTAAAAGAAACGCTGAGAGGTACCAGCATGCATTCATGTGTGTGTTCATAACCTTGTACCAGTGTGTCATTGTAACCTTATGAACCCCAGTGCTGGTCTGGGGGTCTCTAATTAGGACCGGCTGATGAGTGGCCATACATTACGTGAGAGCGGGTGCTTGCGAGCGCGTATCCCTGCACGTATCAATCTGTGTGACTATGCAGGTTGTCAGCATGGTAAGGAGAGTGTCTCAGTCTGGAGAAAGTGCAGGTCTAGCCTTGGTCATGTTGACGGAGGGGGCGGCACTTCTGAGGCTCCAGGACCCCATGGCACCAGTCTCCCCAGTCCCCCAGACAGACTGGGAGCATCTGGGCTCTGTCAGCGCCTCTGGCCCCCGCAGACTCCGATCTATATGACGGGGGAGAGGAGTGGATTGGATCAGGGAGAAGGGAAAATATGAGCCAGATTCCTCAGCCTTGTGCAAAATGCATGCTTTGCCAGTTAGCATGTTACATGTGTGTGTTTGTGTGTGTGGTTGCATTAAGGCCTGATAACAGGTCATACTTATTAATTTTAAATGATGTGAGAGATGGGGTGTATTGATTAGCGTCTAACGTTGGGAAAGTCCTCTCTTTAAATTGTCCAATTAAGCGCTAATTAAAAGTGTGCCGCTAAAAACATGCAAAGCCGGTTCTGAGCAAGAACATCAAGATTAGACTGACAGATATTCCACAGTTTCCTTATGAAAGCAGATATAGCTCCTAAGCTCCACCGCGTGGAAACTGATACACACACACACAAGACTAATTAATCCATACACTAAATTAGGAATATAAATTGTGGTCCCAATTTAACAAGGTCACTTTTAACTTCTCCCTTTACTCTTTATTTAACTGTGTAGGAGAAAAAAAAAGGGAGCCCTATCAATGTGCTTCGCTTATTATGATTGACGATTGATGATTAAGTCCTCCAGCTGACACACACCACCAAAGCCGGTGAGTTGGAATTGGATGTGACACATACACAGTTCTGCGTGTTAGGTAATTCGTTGACGAGGGGCCAAATTCATTTATGGAACAGCGGTATTGGCAGGCATGGACACTCTCTGCAAAAACAACGATAATCACAGAGGTTTGGCGCGGCGTGACAAGGACTCTTCAGGGAAAGGCCCTTACACGCTGCTTTGTTGGCCGTTCCTCCCTAAGATGGAGGGAAACATCCGCCACTGTTCTTAAGATGAGAGTCGCTTGGAGCGGGAGGAGAGAGGTTTGTGTGAGGTGTGACCATGTTTAAAGGGTTGATTAGCACTTGTTGGATGGAATCGCTTCTAGTTGATTACAATATCTGGAATGCGTAGATTCTTATAAATATGAATTTAGCAAAAGTCTCTGCTTTTCAGGTGGAAGCAATAATGTTTTCTCTCTTTTTTGTATGTGGAATTGATGAAATAAAAGCTCCGATAAATCCCCTGCAACGAAACATGAGGGGGACCTTGTCTCCAGCCATTTAATCTCTTTTCGCATTCTCCATTTTTTCTGCTAATGAGCCTTATTGACAATCAAACAGAAGCTGTCATCCCCCAGGATGCAACACTCCCAGCCCCTGCGTGTTTGTCATAGTGTCCTGGCAATCAGAGCTGCCTGCAAGACCAGGCTGGCAGTTAGTGGTTCTCACAGCAGCGCTGCCTGAAAATGGCACACTTCCTGTAGAGTTGCAGCTGCCACCTCTGCTACTTCCATTACTTTCTATAGCATGCAGATGTTGTATCAACATTCCCTGCCAAGGGGACTGCAATAACTGTGAGATTCATGCCATGTTTCAGAGGCACGTCAATTTCTCAAGTGGCACAATTAAAGAGGGAAATACAGTACCAGGTTTTTCACAGGCGCTGAAATCGGAAAAGGGCTTTTTCTCTTTTTTTCAGAGGGGGGCTGTTTCATAAGGATTCAGAAATCCACCCGATTTTTACTGCCCCTTTCCTGAGTCGAGCTGTTCTGTGAGCCTTTGTGAGGCAGACCTGTCGTGACCCACAGTGGATATGGAAATGGGGCTAAGGTTTTATGGGCCAAACGGATTGGACACAGTCGAGCTCAGGGGGCATGAATATTGGATGTTATTTCTGGTCCCTTTTTATGTAATCCATTGCCAATACATTATTAATAGATGATATCATATCCAGAACTACTGGACAAAGCACTACAGAGGGGTGCTATGAAAGGAGCTCTATGTGGTGGAGACTGTGGGAGAAAATACAGTTCAAGTGATATTATTTTATCACCGAAGCCGAACGCTCCCTGACCAGGCGATCTTTACAGTGTCATTTTTGGACTAAGTGAAGTTCATAGAGGGAAAATACTGTATTTCTACCAGAGGTAAATCCTGCATTTGTGAGTTTGAAATGTACTGAAACATTGATGAAGTATCAAATGACACCCAAATACAAGTTTAATGGATTTTGAAGCACTGGGATACTTTGCTCATCCTCCTCGACTGCAGTGAGTGAAGTGGAAATCTTTGTGAGGATCTGGAGTTTTCCTTGCAAAGCTGACTCCCAGTGTATGGTAGCAGGGGAGCAATGTCTTATCTTTTGTACCGATTCTCTGACAGGAGACTGTGCGAATGTGGGACTGTTTTTTTTTTTTTTTTTTTTTTATGATTATTATTTTAAAAAGGGGGTTAAATTCCCTGTTTTGATTCACATGTGGAATTGTTCAGAGAAAGGTCAGACTCCCTAGTTTGATTCATTCTCATCTCAAAGTTATGATCTCTGGTTGTGCAGTTTTTATGAGTCACAGCAGCCGTATCCCGCTCATGTTTAAACTTCACGAGAGTTGCAGCCGCTTTTCTTTTTTTTTTTTCCTTTGCAAACCACATCACTCAGCGGTTACACAAATCCTGTCTGTCCAAGAGCAAATCCTTAAAAAAGTGCCTCTCAGCAGCACTGCCCATCGTGAAGTGAAGACAAACCATCGTCCAGCCTTTAGTTTGTGGCCTGTCTCTCTACTGTACACATTCTGGCACAAAGGCTTTACCACATCAACACCCATTAGAAGTGTATAAGCTCCTCAATAAGAGTTACATCGGACGTGGATGCGTAAGGTAATATTCTCTTTTTAAGGTCAGTTTGAATTGTTTTTTCTCATGGGAAACGGCAGATTGATAAAGAGCAAACAAAACCTCTTTTCTGAATGTGTGTCCTCCATGGCCTCAGTGAAGGTTTCATTCCTTTATATCAACCAGCCCAATTCCCAGCATGCACGGCCATTGTGGCTCTTTCAACTGAAGCTCTCCATTGACTGGCTCATTGTCCGGCCGCTCTTTTGTGTGCGCTATCACCGGAGCACAATCTTTCACCTGAACAGCACAGGAGCGCAGCCGGGATGTGCTCACGTAAAAGCTACTTAAACGCCGAGCCACACAATTAAACCCGCCACTAATTAAGAAATATCCTGCATGTGTATCAACTTTTAAAATCTTCGAGTGATGCTCGCTTATAACGTGCTTATTTGTCATGCTGAGGCAGCCTGCGTCAGACGGAGATGTTCAATATTACTGCTCAGGTTTTTTTTTTTTTTGAAATATAACAATGCACAAGCAGATGTTTGAAGCGTGGCCCTCGGCAACACAAGGCTAGTTAAGATCAATATTGCTTTCAATATTTCTTTCCTTTGACAGATAACTTGTACTGAGGAAAGTCTTGATAAGAGTGGCAACATATGGATGTGGCAAGCCTCGCTCTCTTTTGATTGCGTGACCCCGTGACCTTTGCCTGTGTTTGAGAGGGAGGCAGCCTCATGGTATGGTGGGGGTCTGTCAGGCTCTAGTTATGGGGCATTATTGACCCAGGATTTATAAATATTTAATGCACACATTAAGATCATGGTGGAGGG
Source organism: Naso vlamingii (assembly GCA_029822935.1). Taxonomy (NCBI): domain Eukaryota; kingdom Metazoa; phylum Chordata; class Actinopteri; order Acanthuriformes; family Acanthuridae; genus Naso; species Naso vlamingii. The sequence continues at coordinate 16,439,785 of JAPQLA010000003.1, read as the reverse complement.
TGGCCATTAGAGTTCTCCAATAAAGAGGCTCTCACGATGATTGAGTGGGGTGGCAGGGCTCGTAGCTGGTTGCCGGGTACAGAGAAACCTGCTGAGACAATATACTGTACCTCCAGCCTGCCTGCCAGGCTGTGGAGCCGTTAAAACTGGCAACAACTGAGCAAACTTGTCGTTTTTTTGATTGTACTCTCACCCTCAGAATTTGTCTTTTTTTTTCCCCTGGAGTTGCTTATTTTTTCTGCAATGAGAGACAGTTTCCTTGGTTTCCTTTCTTTGGCAGCTAAGACTAAATAAATATACAGTTTGTGCAACATTTGCCACTGAAAAATAGAGACAGCAGTAAGCAAGGCGATAGATCCGAACCTGTGTATGTGTATCTAAAACAGATAATGCAATGTCAGGAAGCAGATGTGTGGCTATTGTTATCAGACACATTGGATTATCAAGGGAATGATTTGAAGCACGAGGCGATCGCGGCTGAAAATTAAATTGCTCTTTTGAGTGTGTCTGTCCTTTGCGCTATCAGCAGCTCCTGGACTATCTCCCCGCACCGCCAGACTCGCGCGCTGCTTGTCGACATAATAAGCTGTGATATGCTGATTGCCACTCAGGTTGCTGTCGTTTAATTGTGCATTAAAGGGAGAGGTGGCCTCGGACAATGTTGCCTTGATGAGAAATTGACATTTTGTGACCTGCTCTCCGCCACCACTCAGTATGCCAGATAAGATGCTCAGTTGTTTTTAAGGAGAAGCACTATTCTTCCCTCAAACACTTCTATCCTTCTGTTTGACCCACTTGATGAGTATAGATTTCACAGTGGCCCCCCTTTCAGCGTTCAAACTATAAGAGGTTCAAAACGATACCAGCCCTTATAGACAAAGGATAACCTTGCTCTTTCAATGTATTGATTCTTTATTAACTAGGTGGCTTAATGCAATGAAATGAGGGATTTGAATGAGCCCCATTTGGGGTGCTTTGAATAAAAAGCTTGCACTGTTTATGAATGACTACAATGAACCTTTGAAGCACCACAGATGCAGGATATGCTGATACAAAGACCAGTAGGAATATGTCACAAAGTCAGAGTGCTTTGCTGAAAGAATGTGAGTTTAGAGCAGTTTTCATCTTTTTATGGATGTTACACTTTTCCACAGGTTTCAAACAGTTATCTCTATGGCAAAGTCTAAACACTACAACTTACAAACGAATCACAGGTTTGTCCTCAGAAGCTTCTGACGTCTTTTTCCTCTCGTGTCCTGATTGTCAGTTTGTCTGCCAGCCAAACTGTAGGTAAATCTGAAGAAGTCCACAGTTGAGGAGCTAGTGTGTTTTTACTGAAAATTTTAATAAAACATCACTTATTCATTTCTGTTTCCATTCCAAATGTTGACATTTTTAAATTTTTCTTCCCTGTAAACACATGTAAGCTATGTGGCAGAGTCATAAGTGGTGAGTAAAAATGACTTCTATACATTCTACAAAACAGAAAAAAATACAACCACAAATGGAGTGTTTTTTTTTATCTCCAAGGTTGTCCCTCATGCACATTAGTCTCTATTGGATCTTAACAACTATCATATGGGTCACAAACAATTTATTTGACAATACAACCAACAAAGTTTTCTCCAAAATGGTCTGTATAGATAATTTAAAATCAATATAAAAATAAACAATGAAGTTTGACTTCCCCTTTAAAAAAATGGACAGAGAGTCTTGACGGAGTAACACAAATTTTTGAGGATACACATGAAATATATGCACATTGCATTTCATCAAATACAAAAAGAAAACAAATGAAGGCAACAGTTCTTGGCTGAATTATCTGTGCTGCATCACTATATTAAGGGCATGACGATTAATACATACATAATGAAAAGCAATATACAAAATTTCAGAGATAAATACATTATTTATAGTTGATATGTTACAAAATTTCCCTCAGTGAGCGCAAGTGTGTATTTGAACAGAAAGATGACAATGAACTACTATACTCCTACATTCTCGATGGATTTTAATTTTGTTTTTTTTAAATGTTTTTTTGTTTGTTTGTTGTCGTCGATCTAAAAGAACATGAAAAAGACAGATGTATAAATATTTAGCACAAGTTTGGCAATATCACAATAGTCTACAATTTTTAACCACATATAAAACACGAAAGGGAGTTGGAGCTAGAAGGGGGAGACTGCTCCTCATCAACAAGAAACAGACTTCACAGTAGCCTAGGAATGCATTAATATACAGTGCTAGCAAAAAAGTTGAAAAACATGGCAAAACACACTTGCTTAAAAGGAAGCTCTAGACATGGAAGTACATCATATTCATCAACAGAGCAGTGTTTTGTACACGTCAGTGTGCTTGTTGAATCAAAGAGGATTTTTTTTTTTACTTTTGAAGATGAGTTCTAGCTACAATAAATTACAAAATTTAAGTTAAAATGCAGAAATGAAACATGATACAACCTTACCCACCCAGCCCCGCCCCTTTTTACTTGTATTTGTTGTACTTTTATGATCAATTTTTCTACATTATATATCTCATATATTTTTCCAGTTGAAATTCAAACTGTCTTGGCCCCTGTGTATTTTTCTCACACATAAAAATACAAAAAGTCACATTATAAAGACACACAACTGTTGTGAATCTATTAAAAGAGAGTTGAAACAGAAAAACAATTTCTGAAGTTCATTGGCAAATGTACTGTACATCAGTGTTTTTACTTTACAACCAGATGGTGAGTCCACAGAGTCCCTTCCAGTATTGAACGTGTGGTTGATTGGGCTTGTCCAAGGCCGAAGCGCAACCCGACAAGGTATACAAAATAAACCCTTCATCATCCCGTGTCCTCTTCAAGGGTGATAAAATGTGGGGGAAAATAAACAAACAAAAAAATCCCACAGAAAAAAAAAAATTGTTCCTCATGAAATCCTTTTTATTCTGCAGGTTTTGCGAGAGTCATTTAAAAGAAAAAAAAAAACATTTCTTTCTTTTTCTTTTTTTTCTTCTTCATCTTCAAAAACAGAACAAAGCGGTTGACTATACATTACACCAGCATTTTTGCTGTGTCCTGTGAAGTGGTAGTGTGTAGACTGGTGCTTGAGATGATGAAAGTGCATTTACATTGGAGGGACAACCAGGCCGGACATGGCTGGAAAAAAAAAACAACAGACAGGAAGGAATAGATTAGTTTATTGGGCTAAAACAGGTGTGGATACAAAATTTGAAAACTGACTAAAATCTTGCAATTGTGTGTGTGTGCGCATGCATGTATGTGGGTGTGCATGCGTGTACGTGCATGCATGTGTGTGTGTGTACATGAGTGAGTCCAGCCATCTGACGCTGCACAAGTGCGTGAATGTATGCCTCAATGTGCATGTTTGCGTATGTGCCTGTGAGTGTTTGCCGTGTTCGCCAGCCTGCTGCTGCACGTCCTCCTAACGGGGGAGAGTTTGAAAATCTCCCTCCTGCTCTGACATTTCAGCCCCCAGCATGCCAGCCTTGCTATGTGTGATATTTCTCCTGGCGTTGGGGTAATGGCAAACAGTGGCCCAGACTCCCGGGGGACACGGCCGTGGTGACGGCAGAGCAACAACACGGTCACTTCCCACAATGCTACAGTAGCAGACACTCCTCAGACTCCCCTCAGATTGCTTCTATCGCCCCCCCCCCACTCTTCTTTTTTATCCTTCAACTCCCCAACACTGCACAGCGCATTAGTCCTACATTTCAACATTCCCCAAGTCGTGCCTCTGCGTCATTATCTAAGAGAGATTAGGCGAGATCAAAGGTAGCTTCCGTTATTTTACCAAGACCATCTGCTTGGGATATCATTAGCAACTGTAACTCACCCTGAGAGTTTATATATTCAGTATTTTCACACGTTTTAACAATTAGGTGACTAGTGAAGTGCTGGGATGATATATTATTATATTGCTCTGAGTATATTTGTAGAGTCATGGTTGAAATGCTTTTAAGTTTGCCAGCGCAGATGATGGCAAGGCATTGCTCATTAATTTCTGCACAACATGTATTAATAAGTATGAACGTGTAGCAAGATGAACTTTAATTTCCCACTTCATTAAGCCCAATGTTATTAATCTTGGGGCACATACTACGGCTAAGCTTGTTTTCAAAGCAATCATGTTGGTCATGACACATGCACAAAACCTAATAAACATAATTACTAAAACAATTCTGGGAAGGTCTTTTCCTGCGACATCAGAGGGGATCATTTGTATGAAAGGGCAACGAGGATGTATGTTTGCACGTGTGTTTGCACAGACATGAGACGGCGGTCCTGCACAGTACTTGCGTGATGTGTGTGCAAAGATGTGCTCTGCGTGAGTGTTTGAGTGTGAGCTGAAAGGTGTAAATTGGCCTGTCAAAATGCATATATTTGTAATGATTAATCCCTCACCAAACCGGACAGAGGCCTGAGCAGCGGTATCTGACCAGTAGTCCGTAGGGAAGGGATGAGGGGGTGAGGGGGGCTCACCTTGCAGTCCGTTGCCGTTGGCGCTGGTGCAGGAGGGGGGTGGGGAGGCCTGGGGTCGGACCACAGGGGCGAAGGCGCTCTTTTGTTTAACTGCAGAGACGAAAGGGAGGGAAAGAGGAAGGAGGGAGGGAGAGAGTGAGAACGTGCTGTGAGTAGTGCTGGAGAAGGAGAGGGCAGTTAAGGTAAGGCTGGGATAGTATTACCGCCAGGGGGGATACACGATCAGTACTCACAGGCTCTTACCATCAACATTTTGTCCGGTTGAACAAATACAGGTGGCATATGGTGAAGTACACGTTAAAATGAATATTTCTTCCACTCTATGTGTGTTCTCCGAAGTGCTAAAACTAAACAAGCCCCCAAGAATGAACAGTAATATATTATCACCATCAATAATGTTATAACCCTGTCAGAAGTGATTCATAGAAGTGAAAACGAATGTGGGAGCTGGAATTAAATCAGCAGCAGCTTAGTGCTACTACAGCGTGCGATAGTGGCAAGCTACTCACTTCCATATGGGGAGTTGGCAGAGGATCCGTTGAGGAACCCAGGGGAGCTTGGCACTCCCAGGTTCATACCGGCATTGCCGTAGCCATTCATGCTGTTGCTGACGGTGTTGTAGCTCGACTGCTGCGGGGTGCTGCTGGAGATGTAGCCCCGGGGGGACACGCTGCTGGTGTTCCGGCTGTAGCCCACTGAATAACACGGGTGGGATACCAGAAGGTAAATTCACTGAATTCTTTCTTTCCGTGTGTACAGTGTTTACCAGGGAAATGTTCACTGATTACACTAAATGATAATGGGAATTTACTGCTGCAATCAAGCATTTTTTATATCTGCATATACTGCTTATGTCAGTTTAATAAGCAGAGAATATGGCTCTTAATTAGACCCTTTAACTGCCTGTATTCTAGGTGAGGATGGGGGCAGCGAATGTAGTGTTCAGACACTAATTTCTATCTATTTTCTCTTTTTAATGAGAGGACAAAACAGTGAGATTTAATTATTTCTCATTTCTCCTGCAAACCCTCTGGACTCCCTAGCGGGTCCCTGGACCCCACTTTTGAAAACCTCTAACTTATGGAACCAAATCCGAACTCACATACCTTGGTCGTTCCCTTGTGACTCAGACACATTGACTGCTAGCTGGCTGCTGAAGGAGTTGACTCCCATCATGCCGTGGGAGGCTGTGTTAGCGAGCGAGGGGATCTGGTTGTGGTTGCGGGGAACGCTGTACAGGGCCTCAGCGATGTCAGCTGCCCTCTTCAGAATGATCTCCTGAGAAGTGCAGAGAAGGCAGAGGTTTCGTTATTTATGGCTTTTTCATAGCTGTGCTTTTGCTTTGATGCATGCTTCTTGGCGATATGATTAACGCATGTAGCCTACATCGTTCCAGATATAGTTGTGAAAACACCCTTTGGTGGTGCTTTCAGTAAATTTTCACTATTTTCTCACTTAGCGGAGGTATAAACAGCTGTCTGGATACGAACCTGATTGTTGTGGGGCATTCCATACAGGGCTTCGACGAGATCGGCCGCCCTCTTCAGTAACACCTCCTGATGAGGCAAACAGGAAGAGTAAGTGTTAAGACCTGGGCAGATTACGTTTGAGACCCCAGCGCACGGCCCGCGTGGTCACAAACAATATCCGAAACAACATTACACAGCAGGGTCGTGGAGAGCTTTAGAAATGTTTACATATTGGACCGCTAAATAAAAGCCACCCTGATTTAAGAGGCACCGGTGCTGCATTTATACACCACCGCCACTTTGTTCCTTCCAACCATGCAGAGCAGTGAATAATGTTCCCTATCTTAATTAAACTGGCATAGTCCTTTAAAAACAACACCTCACCCCTGATTCAGGGCTTCACGTTTGCTCTGGAGTTCAGCGCCGAGTCCCCTCTCTTCAGAACAATAAAGTGAATTAGCTCTGGGTTAATCTAGTTCTGTTGTAATGACATTAAGGAATTTTTCAATTAACCTCTTTGACTGGCTGTTGCAAAGGACTTCACAAATGACTTCCCATCCAGCAAGAGCTGGGTGCTTGTGCCTTGGGGACACGGATGCTCAGGATGTGGTCTTATCCATGTCTGCATGCTTGCCCCCGCTTGACAATGCGGATTAGCTGTGTTGCTTTGGCTCTTAACTGAAAATGAGTTGGCCCCGGATGCTGTTCCCCCCACTCTGTTTCGGGCTTTCGGCAAGGTGGGGTTTGGCCCGTTTGTGTGTCTTTATCTGCTCTTTGAATTCAGCACTTACAATTAAATCCCTCTCAAGCAACCAGACTGCTCTCTTTGTTTTCTATAATACAGAAGGCAATATGCTCTATGAAAACCCTCTTCTCCTTTTAGAGTGCATTTAATCTGACAAAGGCAAGTTGCAGACATGGCTGTTGCGTGTGTTTTTTAAAATGCTCGCTTGTTGTCACCTGCTGTAGAGCAGAGATTTGTCGACTGTGCTGTTAGAACCCTGGTTAAAAGCAATGCAAATCTGTCACCAGAAACATCTCAGATGGCGCTTGTTTTCTTCCCACATTCGCTCTGTTTTCTTTTGCGGGCCTCGGTAATTTGTCTGAAGTGTTCCATCACTTGGCAATAGCAGTGTGGGATTAAGACGGCAGCTGCCGTAAATGAATGTAAACACAGCCTTCGCGCCTTCAAACAGCGGCCTCCAAGACTTGGCCTGCATTTCCAAGGCACAGCGTATGTAGTGTGTACGGAGTGTGTGTATGGGCCCTTTCATCCTGAGGAGCATATCTACCACAGTCCTTGATTTATCAAGATGAATCACTGTAGAAGCCACTTCCAGCGTATGCCATGCTCTCTTATAGAAACATATCGCTTAATCCACCCCAAGTTACCGGATGGGTGGCTCTTAGAATGGGCATTTACCTCTGAAATTGGTGTGTATGCTCAACGTTGCATGCATCTAGTTTGCATACAAATAAAGAATTATGGTTGTCGTGAGGCAGGTAGGCTAAATGAGAGGACCAGCTGTCTTGATGTGTTCTCATCAGGCAGAACAGATTTCTCTCTCTCTCCCTGAGTGAGATAAAGTGGTTTTTCTTTCTTTTTGTCTGCAGTTAATAATTACCAATAATCTATTCTATCATATTTCAAGATCTCCTACATGGCTCTCAATTTTAAACAACAATTAAAGCAATTAAGACTGTCGCGTTTAGAAGCCATGTTTCATTCTCTGTAAAACGTCCTCTCCCTCCTTGTCCATATGGTACTTTGCAGCAGTGACATAAGGACAGCTTGGAAAAAGGAGGAGAGAAAACGATATTGCCTCTCATCCTTAATCTGTCGTTTACCGCGTGGTGTCTTAACTAACCAAGCTGACTCGCAAAGCTATGCTTAAGTGGCAACCTAGTCATATCCGAGGATGATGAGAAGTGCTGCACCCAATCAAGGAAGAAGTTTGTTTTCTTCTGACGAGACGCTTTCATGCGAAACAGCTCACGCTGTGAATACGATTAACACGGAATAGTGTTCTGAGGGCATTTCCATGTAAATCTCAATACTACTCCAGCATAAGTGTAATTGGCTTTCTTGTCATGGAGACATATCAGAACACCATGTTAAATTGAAACAATTAAAGGCCTCAAATGATTTCTGTTGTTCTGTGACAAATGCGTGACAGATTTTCTGCTTTTGTTTGCTTCGCTTTGCATAAAGGTCCCGTGTTCAACAACTGTTTAAACGGGACTGCTCAGATGACAGATCACCCAGATTTAGAAGCTGTTTTCCGTTAACGGTGAGAAAAAAACGGGAGGAAGCCGTAACAAATGACGTGTTATAAAAAATATCTAACAATAAGCAGACGTGGTCTAAATCAGCCCGAATGTGATTCTTCAAGCACTAGATTAACATGGATGTTGTATTTATATTATCACAGTTAATAAAAGAGGGCCTAGGTTATGTAGCTTGGAGTGCTAATGCCATTATAAAACTGTAAGGCAATTACTCTGTTAGCTCTAGCCTGAGGTAATGAATGCATTTAGAAGCATAGGGCCATTAGATGAAGGTACTTCAAAGAGCACAGGAAGAGAGATTCATTTAAATACATGGGTAATTGCTTGACATGCACACATTTGTAATATTTTCTCCTTGTGGATTACACAAAGAATTGGAAAAGAATGGGCTTATGCTCATTTTGGGAGGAAAGAAAGGAATCCAAAGCAATCAGCTTAATAATAAAACAATATTGAGTTTCCACTTTTAATTTCATAATGAATCTAATTTGTTACAGAAGAGAGAAATTGAGTGTGATATAATGTGATATCCAGTCTATTTGTCCATTACTGCCAGAGGGCACAAAATGGTATTATAAATTGTCTTTTTTATATTATGAATAGAAAATTGTTTTATAACAAGATCTTAAAAAGGAGGGTGAATTCCAAAGTCTCTCTTCACTTAACGCGATGCCCGCAAACCAATCTCCTTTCTCATCACTTGACTGCTCACACTTATTACTTTCATATTCACCCTGGACTTTGCATTGAATTTTTATATCTCCACTCCTCCCACAGGGTCAGACTGTCATCTACGATGTTGTCTTAGAATTACGAGGTAAACTTCAATCAGAGGCAGCTTCCCCCCTTTTTTTTCTCTGTGTAGCAACAATATTAGCGTTCATCCCTTGCTATCCATGAGCACTCCCATATTGGCTTTCTGTCTCCTTACAATTACCACGTGTCTTACTGGTCCCAGGGAGAAGGCTGGTGGAAATCAATATAGCGCAGTAATATTATCAACTGGAGGGTGAAGTCATGAGAGGAGGGGTGGGGTGGGGGGGTAGAAGCGGTGAGTGGGCTTGGTGTCGATTTGCCTTTCTGCTAATGCACACCGCGCGTCCTCCAGCTTTATCTTCTTTTTATAGAGTCTCCCTACCTCACCTGCACCCTGTAATGGCTGCTCTCTATATGCCGTTTCTGTTCTCATTCCAAATGTACATGCCAGCCTCGGCCCGCCGCCGGCTGTTTTATTGGGAATGTGCTTTTGACCCCGAGAGCTGACCCTCAGATGGCAAGCTTAACAATGACGAATCACTTGGTGGGATCATTTACATGCCCCCTGAACCCCATATTTGGGTCCATTAGAGAGCAAATCAAATATTTATGTTGTTTATTGGAAGTGCAGGGTTTCATCTCACTCTGTGATTGTTTCATGCAAAGGCTGGGAGACCGCGCTATATTAAGTATACGCACACCCAGGAAACTAATCTTGGGTTCAGTGTCAAAATCTGTCTCACAACCAGCAAGGCTTTGTATTCAAGGAAAGGGGTAAGGTTTCCCTGTAATAAAGCTGAGTTTAACATTGTTGCTCTCTTTGTTCTGAAGATGTGGATTTGGCAAAGACACTGTGACTTTATAAAATTGAAACAGTGCAGCTGGATTGACCAGTGATGCCTGCAGAGAAGGAGAAAGCCGGGTGGATATTAAAGGTAAGTGTACTTTACCTTTTGGTCTGCGTTTACAGTTGAAATTAGAGTAACATTTCATGTCTGGGTGTTGTTTCCTGTCTCCACAGGGACTGAGTCTAATTGAAACACTTCATATACTGGACCAGGGACTAGCTGTGATGTTCCATTTCTCCACATTGCCTTGGTCACATGTCTGTAGCTACCACACAGTCTGTTCTTTATTAAATTGTCCGTTGGACGTTAATGATATTGCTATGTTGCATGCTGGGATTTAATAGATAAGGTCTTTAAAGGTTTTACAGTATTATTAAAACTCTGAGGTGGTCACCACTTTACTACATGCCAAGGGGTTTTGAAAGTACTAATCAGTCATATTATTACACTTGACACATCTGGAACGTCAGTCACCAAAATTGTTACTGGCAGGGTGGCAATTAGTGGAAACACACACAGATAGATTTTATCAATAGGAAAAGGAAAGAATAAAAGAATCAAAGGGAATGAAAAAAAGTAGAAGAATCAAAGAGTTTCCACAGTAAGAGGGGAAATTAAAAGCAAAAAAAAAAAAAAAAATGTGTGCACCTTCGTTTTCAAGTTCAGGTCTTTCAATATGGCAGCCTATTCATGTGCCACACCAGTGTGTCAAAAACTGATGTGGCTTTCAACTCCTTCACCCAGGTTCAAAAGAAAACAATAAGAAAGCCAAAGCATAATAACATGCAGTCTTTGTCTATTAGCTGCTGTAAGACTAGGGGGTTTACGGCACAGGGGTCTGTAAACAAAAGATTAAACCAAATCGAGCTGCAGAAAATGAAAGGAAAACATGAGTGGGGTAATGAGGGTGCAGACGTCGTTTCTGACCAGATTACCATCTCCACAGACTACTGGAGAGGAAAACGCCTGATTGAGCTATTTTACCACACAGAGAGTTTACGCCTCTCTCCCCACACAAAACCAATAACATTACCACGCTGGTTAGTGGGTAAGCCACATATGTGAAGCAAAGCTGTCACGGTTTGGGGTCACAGTGTGCGCTGTTGATGCTAATGTTGTTTTGTTTATTTGTCACATTCAAAGTATTAAGGCTTTAAAAGCCAGACAGCTCTGTCTTCTTGCTGCCGAGACACCGTACTAACCTTTGGTAACCTCTCAGGATCGCCGGGGTGTCTGGGGATGACCTTCTGCAGCCTCTGGAAACCGTAGTCGATGGTAGGCTCATTCAGGGCTGAAAGGAAAGAATGGGGAAAGGAAGATTAGAACTATTTTGGGGCTGATTTTGCCAGAGACAGAAAGAAACTAATTGAGAAATCTGCTGAAATTTGCAGCACAAAAGTCATTTCAGAATGCCTAATTTCAAAGAAACCTCATGGGTGAGACGATGTTTCAGGAAACATCACCGGCTCTGCAGGGCGAGCGATGCAAAATGACGCGGGCTCCTCTGACACTTGTGTCACCAACTGTTATTCCATTACCAGCCGCGCTGACCTACATCAGCCTGAGAATCCTTCAGAGAGACCCTCCCCCTTTTTTTTATCTGCTTGAGAATATTGACTACAGCCAACTACGTAGCGGGGGTCTTTTAATCTAACAGAGCCTTAATAATCTGTGAAAGGCTGTCCACACATTGATCTAGTGTAAGTTGCTGTCATTTCACCCTTTTGCACCAACTGTACTGCAACACTGGGCCTGTGAAATACGGCGGCAGATCCCATGGAGCCATTAATCTCTCCCACCCCTCAAATAGTAATCTGGGGCATGAGGCATATTGGGCGATGAATCAGAGGCACAAAGTAAATGAATCATAACCCAGACTTTGGTGAGAGCAGGGCGTTTTATGTCTGACAGTCCTAATGGGTAATTGAAGGCTTCCTTACAGCTCCGCCCGATTCTAAACAATCATGTGTACACTCATAGGCAGGACCAGGCGAGGGAGGGCGGGCAGAGGAGAGAAGGTGGGGAGGAGGGGAGGAAAGGAGGAGAGCGGTGTAAAGGGGGAAGGAACGACTTAATAGAGAACATCACTTCTCAATGTAGATATCATTTTCAGGAGAGTAACTCCGCCGAGCAAGGCGCTTCATAAATCAATGGCTTTCTATGGAGACTAATAAGAGCTGCCTGCCTCTATTCATTGTTCAGCCTGTAATTTGGCCCATCACTCATTACTCAGCATGTAATTTCAGCATTAACACCGCACAGCTCGCTGAACCTGCTGAACACCAGAGAATGTGAAGCAAGCGAATGCCCCCCCCCTCCAACGCACACACACTCACACACACAGGCAGCAGAGCCACTGAAGCACAAGCCAGAGAGTCACGGCAGGAAAACGAACATGTAGCTTTCTTCTCACTCTTTCTTTTGTTTCCTCTCATCCAAACACACATGCAAGCATGCTCACTCACACACACGCACACACATGCATACTGTACGTACTCACTCACGCATATGTACAGTAGTCATGTACCAACACATGCACCGCTTCTGCCAAAACCTGAATACAGTAATTGCAGACTCAACCGTGATCAAATGGAGCAATTATGCGTTCAAGCATGGACAATGCGGGGTGCTAATCGATAACAAGGATCTAACCTGCAAATACAGAGGTATTCAGCCCTACTGGCTGGGCACACCTGAATAAAGCCACCGCCGCAACAACATGCACTGCTGGAAATCTGATTTGACATGTCATCATGCGTCCCAAAATGACAAAGGTCCGCTCCGGAATGTGGGGGAACGCTATCTTCTCCTTAATAAAGGATTGATTTGTGGTATTGATCGTACATGACAAGGCTGTAGCAAAGAATTTGCCCCGTTCCCTTTGTTATTTCCACCCCCTTTCTTATCTATGCACTCTGGCAGTCCCGTACATGTGTACAAGAGTACACACTTCACCATGCATACTGTATGTGTGTGTGTGTGCGTGAGTGTGTGAGTGCACATGCCCGGTCGACGGAGTGTATGTGCACGGCAGCCCTGCCAGACCCCGCTGCTCAGTGTGATGTAAATTGTGTATGTGTAAAAAGCACTCCATAATCAGGCCATCCATCATCAGAGGCTGTCAGTGGGCTCTCTCAGGGTGATACATCACGCTCTCCTGTCCTCTGCCTCAGCTGGGGCCTACACAACCCGCCAGGCATGCTGGGAACACAGCCGGAGAGACGTACAGTACAGGACAAGACCTAGGTTGGGAGAGGTGTTCTGTTTGATGTGCCTCTCTGGTGATAATGATGCCCCACTGTAAATGCACACCGAAGAATTAGAGCAAGTGTGGTTTGGAGGGTTAAAAAACCTTTAAAAGACTGATTAAACTGAATTTTATCAGGCTTTTTTACCTTTACCTTCTACATGTGGAGATATTTAAACGTGTCAATGTCTCAATCTTTGCGTAACACAGCTCAGCGTTCTGTGGTTGCAGTCCAAGCATCAGGCATGATCACTGCATGTCGACATGTCGCCATCTCATCTATCATGGAGATGATCTTTGTAACAACCCCAGCGTAATGAAATTGGTGACACAGACTGCCATCTGCTATTGATTTCATGCAAATGCTTTTGACAGCTGATGGAGACTTGCATTAGCGCTAAACGGTGCTGTCAGTTGATGAGTTGACAGTTTTGTAGTCATAGCATGTACACTGGTGCAGACAGACACAGACAATGTCAATAATCCTGTAAGAGCTGCTGATGATATATACTGAGCACTTCTATTGAATCTGGAGAATAAATGTGTTAATGTGTGTATTCATCGCATCGCTCTGCACATATTTTTTTCTCGTGAGCAAAGATTTTCTTTCATGAGCTGAGCTTTTACAAGAATCATTGGGACTACCCTTCTTACTTTTTCTTACACCACACACGGTGACAGCAGCCTTTCACCTCGCCTCTTTTACTCCCACCTCCTCACCCTGTGTCATTTTTTAATCCCTGGCGCATCATTATGTTCCAACTTCACACTCTGCTGTAAACTTAACTCTCCTCTAAAGATGTAACAGGCAAATCTGGCTCTGCGGTGCCCTTGCATGACTCCATGCATGCCAAAATTAGTCTGGCCCTCTTCGTTCTTCCAACACAATATGGTAAAAGGGGGGAGTTGAGGGTGTGGAAGAAGCGTGCCCCCCCTTACCCCTCCTGTAAGGATTCTCAGTGGCTACAAGGAAACATGAAACCCTCCACACACATCCCATAAATCCTGCACTGGGTGGGGAGTCTAGCCAAGGGGAGGAGGGACCTGGGAAGGTGGTGGTGGTGGTGGGGGGATGATAGGGGTGGATGGGTGGAGGTGGGAGGGGGTCGCTGGCACGTTCCAGTCACGCCCGCTTCCCGGCTCGCGGCCAATCAATACCACTTTCCTGTTTTAGAGGCGGGTAATTATGAGGTGGAGAGATTGTGTGACCTCTCACCCCTGCTGCATTACTCGCCTGATATTAAGATAAATTGCCTGATTTTGGGTAAACATATGCTGCAATTCAAACTGTCAGCACTGGTTTGCTCAGGGATAATTTGTATTGATCTCCTGGCTTCTTCCCCATTTTGCTTACTGACCTCATGGATAATTAGAGAAAAAGAGACACAGGGAGGTAAGGCAGGGCCTGCATTTGAATACTTTGCAGGAGAGATGAAGAGCACATGAGCAGGGCGGAGGCTGAGGGAACATTATGGACTTAATAGAATTTTCATTTTCTCTCATTTTCGGCTCACATCTAGACAGGTTGCATGCTTAGTTCAATTACAACACTTATATCTTTTTCTACTGCTTGCGGTACATATGTACCGAGGGATAATTGATCATAGAATTGTTTCCATGGTTTGATTTCAGAGATGACTAGAATTAAACAGAATAAATAAAACAGGAAAGTGACTACAAATATCAAATTTAACAACCAAGAATTAAAGAAGTGTTGCCATATTTGAGTGAAAGGAATATGGTGACTGACTTCTTGAGACGTGCTGCTTTTTCACAGAGGTCTGGAATAAAATTTCTACAAATATTTCAGTCGTTTTCTCACTCTGGAGAGCGAATGATCAGGTTTCAGAATATGAAGAAATGGAATGCATGACTCTGTGTGCAGCTGTGACCATATCATTTCCAATTTTGAATATCACGCATGCGCACACGCATCCATGGCAGGGCTTCAGTGGAATTCCTTGTGCCTGGAATGTGCACTTCCCAATCTTATTTTGATCTGACGCCTTAATCTTCCCGTCCCTTCATGCTACAAACACATTTTCTCTGAGAGCCCCTTTAGCCGCCTCAGCTAGCCACTTCACTTTAAATGTAGAGTGGATGGCGTCTACATGGCATCCGAGTGTGGTCTGCTGCTCCTTCTCCATGTTCTCTAGAAATAGGACACGAGTAACTGCTCTACAGGAACAGTGTAACATGGCCGACGTTGGCAGCTAGAAGTGCTTACATGGCAATACACCACTCTGTGCCCTCGGTCTATATGGAAGTGGATTGAACACATGTATTGACTTACAGTATCGGGGTATAAACATAGGGAAATGTTTGAGCAAAGCAGTAAATTTAAGGGAAATTGTTCCTTGTTAAGTCTATGAGCCTGAATGGAGGCTCGCACAGAGTACTAGCATTCCTGCCAGCCATTACAGCTTATTACGATAACTCTATCTTTCCAGGAGATAAAAACCTAGCCTTGTTGCCATTTGCCAGCTATTACTTTCGCTAATTATACTTAACTGCTTCGAGCTTATCTCCACTCCTCCTACACCATTGAGCAGTTATTTTTTTCTTTCCCCTTAACACAAATTAGAGGTGGAGTGGGAGTTGGAAAGGGGGAGACAGATAAACAGCACAGGCAGAAGTTCATTCAAGTGTTATTGCATTTGTGACTTGTCAAACAGTCTGACTGAAGCCTTCTAGGCACCTGCCGTCTGTTAGATGGATGCAGTTCAGAACAGCATCAACACACATAATGACCTCATCTCGCTGATGTTCAGTGGAGTCAACTGGAGACACAGAGAGAGGGAATATCTTCTCAGCGTTACTGTAAGGAGTTAAAATTGACTAGTGTGCACACAAAGAAGGTAAGATATTCAGAGGTCATACTGCTGCTCCGCAGTACAGCTACGTTCCAGTGTTGGAAGAATAGAAAACATGCATGCAGATGTAGAAACCATCCTGCAAAAAAAAACAAAAACAAAAAAACCCCAAACCAAGCCAGATTGTAATTGTCACAGCAAACCCACGCAAAGCAAACCTCATCTGTTTTAACACTGACCATATCATCTCCATCCACTGCAGCCAGTTATCACTGAGTGATTCCATCTCCAGCAGTCTCAAGATGAACAGGAAATTAAAATTTCAAAGATCTGCAGTTAGGATAAATCAATGGAGACAGATCAATGTTCATTGAAATTTCATGAACTTTGAGCCAATACAGATGAAAAAACCTCGACAGTTACAGTCTCCAGCAGATATTGCTCCTGCAACAGATAAAATGTAATTAACACGGTTAAAAGGGAGCAATGTTACAGATTGCACATCCATAATTTCAGACTCCCTTCATATTGCTCGTATTATTAGAAAAGGCCAAAGACACCTGTTCAATCCTTTTAGATGACATCTAAAGTATGTGTGCCACTTCTCTAAGGACATCGGCGGACTTTCACACATTACCGGCCAACAGAAATCAAATGGGTTCCCTTCACAGCTGATTGCAAGCGCAAATTAATATTGTAAAATGAAGATCAATACATGGACGGGGCACGGATCGATGACGGCTAAATTACGACTGCGTTTTCCCCCTCATTCAAGATGAGTTGTGTTTTCCTCTCAAAGTCAATACCGCGCTGCCTCCCTCATTCATTTCTCAATAAACTTGCCGATGAATTTCAATCAAAATGCGGCAGTGGAGGGAGGAGGAGGGGGTGGGCGGGTGGAGTTCTTTTAAAGCCCGTCGGGTGTGGATCACCGAAAATGGGGCAAGAAGAGGAGGTAGAGAAGGGAGGAGGAGGAGGAGGAGGGATACATCCTCGTCTATCAAGGGCCCCCCTCCCTGCCTCCTCCGTCTATCTTTTCCGTGGCAGAGGACTAATGCTGTGACTTAGTGAGGACAATCCATTTTAAGAGCCATTACAAAACAGACCTCTAACAATACTGTGGGAACAAAAATGTGGGTCCAATTAAAATTAAATCAATGAATACCATCCTTACTGTGAGGAAAAAAAAAAACACACGCCCGTACTTTCATTTTTCTCTTGAAAGATACCCACAATACATTTCACGGAGAGATGTAATGGGAGGAATATACATGCTCAACTGCAAGTACTTATTTCAATCAATTTCCTAGAGCTGGATTTCACAGGTCACTTGCTGATAACACGCTGTGGAATAATGCCACAGTGTGCTTCTCAAAGCCTACCTGACAAGCTGCCTGACAGTGGGGGAGCGCGAGCACGTGTCACGTCAGCCCTCTAATTGGACACAAGGACCTTCCTCCGTGGAACCTTGTCGCGCTCCACACAAGCTCACAAGGCCTTCAAACCAGGCCTATCTAACTTGGCAACCAGTGTCTGCTCCACTCCTGTGGAGCTGGTGCTAAATACCAGCGTTGTAATGAGACAGGCAGGTATGGGGATATGGCTAGTGGATAACATGCTCTGACACATGCTAAAACTGTTGGGCCAACTGGTTACAACCCACTTGACTGTGGCGATGACATTTATAAATGCCTCATTCATCCTTACTTGCAGCAGTTCGTACTGCAGGGTGTTTTTTGCGTGTGTGTGTGTG
>JAPQLA010000003.1:16374667-16401938 GCA_029822935.1 Naso vlamingii | reverse complement strand
CCCCCCCCCCCCCCCCCCCCCCCCCCCCCCCCCCCCCCCCCCCCCCCCCCCCCCCCCCCCCCCCCCCCCCCCAAAATGCTAATGGGAAAAGATTAAACCCAAAAGCCGCCTGGAGCATTTACCTCTAAAG
The DNA here is from genome assembly GCA_029822935.1 of Naso vlamingii. Lineage (NCBI taxonomy): Eukaryota > Metazoa > Chordata > Actinopteri > Acanthuriformes > Acanthuridae > Naso > Naso vlamingii. Next base: position 16,401,808 of record JAPQLA010000003.1, on the reverse strand, counting down.
GGTTTTGTCTGTCAGGTTTCCTGCAAAACTCTGTCTTTATAATTCTGAGACAAAAAATAACATTGTTCCCCCGTCCTGAGGAGTGCAGTGGCTTGGTTGAATGGCCATTGTGTGAGCCTAGCTAATGATACCTTAGCTTTTGTGAGAGGGAGGCCAGGTAGGTCTGTGACATCAGCGGCACACAAGCGCTTCTCTGTCCGGATGTTTAGGGAAGGATTTCGTCCATGGTGGGAAAAGGGTATAGAGAATAAACAGGTCCTGTTTTTGTACCAGCGTTTTGAACCCCTCTGCCAAAGACGGGGTTATCCTGAGAAAAAAATGCATTTAATTTTTTTTATTTTAATTAGTTACAATTACTTTTCTCTAATTATTTGAATATAACATATATAAAATGTGCATCAGTTTCTGGAGGAATTGCTTCAGTAGAGAATGATGTAATTCCAGGAGTGTCTGGGGTTTTTTTTTCCCCCCTCTTTTTATTTCAGCGGGAGTGTGGGCGTTTTATTTGTCAGTCCAAAGGGAAGATGGCAACCCTCTGAGGGAGGAGAGACCCCAAGCATGAAGACACAGATCGCATGTGTTGGAAAAAGTGACAGCGAGGCAAATGCTAAGAGAAAGCTGCTTCCTCACCGAACCGCACACTGTTAGCGATATAGCTAGCTGTTGTGAAGGCAGCTGACAAACCCGTAGCGTGGCATGTCTCGCCCCGTTTGTGCGTTTTCAAAGAATATGATTTGCAAATAACATGAGTCTCTGGGCATAGACTGGGCATGTAAGTACGGTGAACAAAGCCCCCCTGCTCTGCTGAGGGAAACCCTTACTTGTCAGCTCAGTTCTTTGTCAGGAACCTGACAGATAAATAGACAGTGTTTTGCCGCTCACTCCTCCTGCTTTATGTACACAGAGGTGTGTGTCTGTTTCCACATACAGGTTGACTTGCTTTAGGGGAGGAATTTGTTGAAAGATACCCCACCACATCTCAGGGCAATGAGGGAAAATATTGTGGGCCACTTCAGGCGGCCTCAAACAACAAACAATGGGGGTTGATGTGTAACCAGATAAAACACAGATCGAATAGCTGGGTCTGAGCACCACTACAGGGCTTATTTTTCATGCAAATTACTGCTAATGAGCTTCCTGAAATCTGACTAATTATATCAAAGTGATTTCTTTAATTAGTTTGTAATAATTCCTCGCATAAACATCATAGTAAACAGATTAGGCTATATAAAAATATCAATTTGTCACACTTTATATGAGATGCTGTGCAGTCTGACGCTAATCTTGCTTCTCCAAAACGCCAGAGCAAACATTTATTAAAGAATTAAATGTGTACTTAGAGAATGTTTGGTAACATTAAGGCAGCATATCTTTTGCATGTTTTTAATGATTTCTCCACATTTATCTCTCAAGCATATAAGAGAGAGAAAAAAAAAAACATAATGAACAGAGTGTAGTGACTTATATCTAACTGGTGAACCAGTGAGAGAAAGTCTGCTCAAGAATTCACAATTTAAATATAAAATTTATCTAATTATTTTCTTAAAAGTCCTAAAATATCATGTGAATCTTTAACTAAAACAGACTTAATGTTATTGTAATTCGACGTCAGAGATTACACCACTGAGTGACTGGAAACACCGTGTGTCAAATCCAAATACCTATTTGAGAAATAACAGAAGACTCCAGAAAAGATAAGAAATGCATTTATCTACCACTTTGCACCTCTTGTTAATCTAACAACATTCCTCAAACCCCTGAAGAGTAAAAACATCTAATATAGCAGCAGTCACAAGAGAACTCATACGACTACCGATCTTTCTGATACCCTCAATCTGCACTGAGATGGATTAAACATTCAATTTGTTACTCGCCAGACCACCACCTAGGTTCACCACTTACCATACAAATGGAAAACACACTAGTAATCTATTAGCCTGCCTGGCCTGACACTGTATTATGTTGTATTTGTATTATATTTACTTCAGGGAAATTACGATTCAAGTCATATTTATCTTCATGTGGAAATGTGTGTCTAAATGGAAATCACCTATAGTGCGCGTGTGGATGCAGAGCAATACTAATGTGATCCATGAACCGTGCGATTTAGTCACCCTCTATGGATGCACTATGGGCTGATTCTACATATCAAACATGCTCTCCCCCTGTTAAAGCCCATACCCAGAGCCCCTGATGCTGTTTGATAATTATTACGCTTACATTACAACACAAGACCTTGCCTGTGGAGCTGGAAGAGCAGCCCCCTTCCCCATAAACACACACACACACACGCAAGCGCGCACACACATGCACGCACACCCTTTGTCATATACAGTAGTAAACAGCTTCCCAGTAAGCTGTTTGCACTTCACTGCCCGCTCTAGGAAATAAAAACAAAGAGCAAATTGGGGGTTTTGCGTCTCAGTGAATAAATAAGGTTGTTTTACTCACAGAATCCATTACCTTTTAAAACATGTGCCTAATGCGTTCAGCCTTTTCATTTTACAAACAAAGCCTAAATTAGGAATTAAATACATTCGTATTTAGATAACGGCATTAGCTTCATGACATCAATGTGAAAAAGTTGGACGCCATCCATATCATTCCCATGCTTCCATTGTTACGTTAAATTGCAATATTAATCCTGGCTCAAACCAAGGTACTGTAGCTTTTATGCAGTACACTTGAATTATGCTATTGAAGTAATTGATAGTGATTCAGTCATTGAAGGTACTAATCCCATGATTCAGTTCATCTCTCTCAGTGCCATTTACCTCCAGATGTTTAGAGTTTGGGGTAATCAATAAAGAGGGAATAAAGATTGGCATTCACAATACTCCCCTTGACAAGCTCCAGCCGAATGTTTGTCAAGCAAATTAAACACACTTAGACTTTTCACCTGCTCCTACAACGACACCACATATGGCCGTGAAGTTAAAAATAAGAAACTCTGCATACATTACCATGCATAATGCACAACTCCCTCCATTTAATATGCAAATTTTGTAAAATATTACTGAATACCTTCTGTTCGGAATGAATAAATTTGAATTGCAATTAGAATAATCTTGTATAATTAATGAAAACTGTCAATTTTGGTTCCGAAGTAATTTGATTAGCATGTTGATAGGACACTTATCAAGTTCAGTAAACTGTTAGATTAAGAAGATGAAAAAAAAAGATTCTAAGGATATTTTTCTCAACAGCTCTGACATTTTCCCTTGGCATTGTAAACAAAGACAGTAGCTGGCAAACTTCCTGAATCGAGGGGCGAGAAAGGGAGGGTGGAGAAACAGAAAAAGAGAAATAGAGACGAGGACAGAGATAGAGAGCCTCTTGAGATAATCTGTGAATCTCAGTCCGCAGATGAAAAGGAGTCTATCGTCAAGGCTCCTGAGTGAGCTACTCATCTCTGCCCTCTGCTCTCCAGCTAAGCCCAAGTTTATGGGATTTATCTCGTGAACCATTTGTAGTTTTCACATCACATGATGAGTTAAAAACAGCACACAGCTCTTCTAAATGTTTCCAGGCTATAAATGTAGAGTTCTCAGCTAAAACCCACAGACAACTGATCCCAGTCTGCAATTCATTGGAGAGTAGCTACCTATTAGCGATCAACAAATTGATGTACGCCATTGTTGTATTGTATAAAACAGAACCATCTGTACTGTCTACAGATGAACAGAGCTAGTGACCTCCTTTTCCCCTCTCTTTCTCTGCTCATTAGCTATCCTGAACCTCTTTCTCTCCTGCTTTCAGTTTTCAAACCCCCAAATGAGACCTAAATCGCTTGCAATACAGGTTAGCTTGAGGAAGGGAGGGGAGGGGGGGGCAAACATCTGTCGTGCTAGGTACCCACATGCAGCTCGGGGTATCTCCTGCGAGGAACTTTGGGGATGTTTAATTCATAAACGCTGTCATCCATGTAAACCTCCTGATTTCATAATGACTAACTCTTGGTGGTTTAATTAATTTAATAATGCCTTTCAGAAGCCATAAATGAAAGGGTCTCTGAAGTGGTGCATTAATTAGCCAGCGCCGATGCTAGCCCTGTCAGACTGGTGGCTGTCAAAAGCGGGGCAAAGCCGAGGATGGGCACAGCTGACGTCCCGAGGTCAGAGGTCATGCCAATCATGCTCCTTTCCACATTTAATGAGTCATAATTTGTGTCGAGTATACACATGTATCAGGGTCAACCTGTGGTCATGTCCATAATTCTCTCCTCCATGCTAGACTACATGAAAATAACTGGCCGGGCGACAAGCTAGTTACATTCTCCGTAATAAGCTGTGGCATGGCCGCATTATGTTGCTACTTGTGTTTACATGGCAACCTGCTCTGAAAGTACAACCCGTTGCAGCTTTGCCTGTATAAGCTTGAAGTCATAACTTCCTGCATCTTTGGCTGCAATTACAATGTTATGACTCCCTTGTTCGCAAGGTTATAACGTAGAATAAATCAAACTTCATTAAAAGTCCCGGCAACTCAACGCATGAGCACACAAAATCATCACAGAGCCAACCAGATTATATTCTAAACTAACTCTGTGCATCTCATAAAGAGGTTGTTTTCCTTTTTCATATTTCATAAACATGAACCAGGGAGGTTTGTGTCTGTGCCTGTCCATTTATTACCATAAAAATCAGCTGACTGAAGTATCTCACTATCTGTGGAGGCAATTAACTGTTTTGAGAGAATGCGTAATACGGGACTTTGTAATGGTATCATTTGGAGTCAAGGCACAGATGCGCCGTGCGGAGCCATACTGTAATTAGAGAGAAACGCTGTACAGGTTTTCCACTAATTAGCAAATTATGCTGAAAATAGCATCAAGCTAATTAACAGTTATTATGGCATTTTTGAAAGTATGACTTTAATTAGCAAAGTCCTGACGCAGGCAATTTCAAACTCGTCTCCGAGAAGATGAGGAAGAAAAGAAAAAAAAAACATGGGGCATGATCAAGAAGATACCCAGATTATTATGATGCCGTCAAAAACTAAAGGAAGGGGAGAAAAAACAGGAGGGGGAAAAGAGAGACTGAGTGAGTGAGTGAGTGAAGGAGGGAGGGAGAGAAGGGAGGAGGAGGAGGAGGAGGAGGAGGAGGACCGGGGGGTAAAGCTTTTGTGTGTTGTGTCTGAATCTCCATCCAAATGAGGGGACATGTGTGCTGTGCCACGTTGCCAAGAGGAGCCCTGAGCCGTGTGCCCAGTGTCAGGTGGCAGCGGCTCACCCCTCAGCTACCAGGCGAAGACGAGAGTGAGCTCAGCTGGTGCCCACAGCCACTCACTTATTCTACTCCGCTGCACATTAAAGGAGCCCTCGAGTGGAGCCAAGCAACGCCAGCCAGCCAACCTGACAACAACACTCCACCTCCTCCTCATTTCCAACAGTTCCTCTTAGCACTTCCAGGGACCCACCTTGGACCTCATGACGGTCGTTGACAGCAGAAAAAACCCAGCGATCTGCATCCTCTTAGCTAAAAAAAAAAAAAAAAAAGAAAGAAAGAACCTTCTCATTTTGGAAACGCTGTGTGGGATACTGGAGAAATATTACCCGTTAACATCACAATTTTTGATTCCATGGACGAAAAGTGAGCATTTGGGAAGGAGTGTTATAGAACATGTGCTTTTAAAGGAACCTGTGCAGCAGCTTTTGAAGGGAGGAAGTGTCACCAGTGGAAGTAAGGAAAAGAGTAAAAGAGGAGTGGAAGAGATGGAGGAAGAGAGGAGAGAAGGAGAGGGGTGGACTGAAGGGTCTTTGAAGGCCCAGTGTGTGAGAGAGAACAGAAGTGTGCCTAGCCCCAGGCAGCCTACGGCTCAGGCCCATTAGCTAGACTGACCTTGCCCGCGCCTTTGTCTTTGTGCTCTCCTCCCGCTGCTTCCCCTTCTCAAGCATTCCCTTTTTGTTGTCTCCGAGCGAGATTGGGAAAGGGGCCATATCTTTCAGCTTTCTAAACCTCCCAACCCCCCATCTACAACACCCCCCCCCCCACTTCACACACACACACACACACACACACACACACACACACCCCACGCCTTGCCTGGAGCTTGTGCCCCAGAGGGCTCGGTACAGTGACACCCCTAGCCGGTGGCCACCTCTGCCCCAACGAGAACTTGGCTGGAGTGGTCAGCGCCCCAAAGACCCCCAGAGAAAATACTACATATCAGGGGCCCCAAATCATGGCACTGCAGGCCTCGCATACGTGCACCCACTCTGGGCAGCCTGCCTCTTTATTGCCTGCCTCTCATTTGAGAGGATGGAGCTTGGCTGCCAAGTTTTGACACCGCCACATATGGCCTCCTCCATCAATCGGACTAATCAAGCATCAAGGGGAGGCAGGACCAGCTTAATTGCCAGCCAGATATAGCTGCTCTCACTTGACGTGCAACCTGAAATAGAAACAGGTCTGAGGAGACATGACAGAAGATAAATGAATACAGCCATTGTTCTAGTAATTATATCAAAATACACTTCCTTACTCTTACTCTTAGGCCACATTTACACGGGAGCAGCCCTACTAAAAACGGAAAGGTCCTTCCTTTGCGTCTTCAAAATATGTCTGCGTGTACATGGACCCAAAGTGCTGTAGTATGCATGCCAGGCCAGTAGTCGGCGGTGTAATTTTGAAATGACATACTGTCAGAGCTGCTGAAGTTGTTTACTTCCTGTTGCTGCTCAGCCCAAAGTAGCCTCAAATTAAAGAAATTCAGCCGTAGTTTGACTTCTAAAATTATTCTACGAACACTTAAATTTGTTCAATAGACTGTCTTGATATTTGACCTGCTTTTGATGCACTGCGGAGTGTTTAATCAGAGTTTGGTAGTGGCTAGAGCAAAATGCATTGACTCGCACTAGCATTAGCATTAGCATTAGTGTCACCACTGCGGTTACTCCGCTTGCCAGTTTACACAGCTGAAAAGAAGGTTGAGGTTTCAAAAGACTACACTCTGGAACCCGGTTTCAAACATATGTGGTTTCAGGGGCGCCAGCATGCCGTTGTCACGTAAAAGGAAGGCCTAACCACAACAAAAGTGTTTCATTTGATGCGAAAACTTGCGCCATGTAAACTGTCCCTCAATATGAACTCCACACAAATAACAGCTAAAGCAATAGATCCTTTATTTCAACACGGCAAATCAACACTATTGCAAATATTGCCTTAATATAGCGTCATCTACTCATTAAAATGTGGATTATGTTCACGCTGGTAATGTTTGGTACCTCAGGTTAGAGAAGTGTACAGTAAGTTGTTATGGAGGGGTTTTTTTTTTTTTTTTTCCCGTGCAGGCTGCGGTGCTCTGCTCCTCCAGAGTCCTTGAGGCGTTCTCCCTGCCTCTCTCAACTTCCTGTTTCCCTATACCCCCCACTGGGGTAACAGCCACAGAATAACTTAGCACATGGAATGAGGAGGAGAGATCAACAGCAGCGATCCATTCATCTTGAGTTTCTCCTGTCACTCGCTCTTTCTGTTTGTAAACACTGAGGGTCTGTGGTCAGAATGGCCTTTTGTCCACTGTGTTTTTCCGCGTCCCTCTCTTATTCACTTCAAAGGTAACAAGTGACAGATGTCTGTCTTCTCTGTGGTCTTAAACACTGAGGCTCTGCGATAGCATCTGGGCTGAATGTCAAACTGTGAATCTTCTCTGAGAATGCACTGTGGTTATGCCAAGCTCATTGTTATTAATGTCAGGGACACTGCCTACAGAAGTATTTAAGATACTCCCTGTAGTTCATAGCAGGGTGCAAGCAGGGGGTGTGGGGGTGAGGAGGGGGGCACGTATGTCTAAATGATGGACAACAATTATAAGAAAAAATATTAAAATGGAAAACAATGGACAGAGTGAACGGATGAATGGCTTAATTATATCCACAGTGTACCAAGACTTCCTGGTGGGCGTGCAAAATCCCAAAGAATCTGACTCTGAAGGAAACAATTAGCCACAGGAGATGACAAAAAAACCAAAAAGAAAGTTAAAAAAAGAAATATATAAAATGTTAAAGCAGAGATTTAGCTGGATTTAAAAGTTCCTCAGAGTTGCAGGAACTTTAAAAAATTGAGGTAAAGGTGTTGGTGTTTTGAGCTTGTAATCACAGCACGGTGCTGTGTTTATTTAACTTTCTCATCTCCGTGGCTGCCTGCTTTTGGTATTTTCATGTTTAATTGAGAAGTGTGCTGCCGGTTTCTTCTGCCCATCTGCCGAGTCCCTTCCTCTTATCAGACTCATTCCTCAAACTGACAGCTTTCCCTTTCTGCATATCTCTCTTGCGCTCCTGTGTCACTACACTACTGACTCCTCTCTCACTCGTTCCCTGTCCCTCTTCGATCTGCCAAAGCCGGATATGAGTAATGACAATGCATTTTCCCTCAAGTCAAACCAATAAGTAGCAACATGCGCAGGCAGCCGAACAAGAAAATTCTGTAGCGACGCGATCGCTTCATGAAACTCTCTGTCGTGTGCTCCAGGTTTTTCTTTTTTCTTTTTTTTACCCCACGTCTAAATCACCGCCTGTCAGACGCAACATGTGTGTCATTGTAGCCCCATCAACGTGTTTCATTGTACACACTACCACCTCTGAAGAGCTGCCTCTTATCAGTCGAGTGTCAGAAAGCCCCCAGCAGCACCACCTCCTCCCCGCTGCCTTTCTAAATGCTTTTCTATTAAGAGCAGTGTTGTGTCCCTCTGATAGCGGCAGCTTCTCCACTTCATCATTCATAATCCCAATGGGCATCAATGGACTCTATTGCCTCGCTATCCACACCAAAGGCTTTGTCAGTCGCTGCAAATGAAAACAACCCTAAATGAGGGAGAGAATCTGAGGAATTCACTTTGAGAGACAAGGAAATGGCCCAATAGGCCAAAGCACTCCAGTCATGAATAGTCCACTCCACAACAAGGCGCTGGCGATACCTCACATGTTTGGAGTGGGCTTTCAGTCTGCTGTAATTCTTCCGGGATGGCAGTAAACATATGGAGGGCATTTAACAAGTGTAAAATGACACTACTTATGTGTTTTGTCTTTTAAATGCTGTTCTATTTTAGCTAGCTGTGCGGTGTGACAGAGAAAAAACAATAAATTCCCCGAGGTAGACAAGTGCTCTGAAAAATCAAGGAATGAGAACCATATGAGAAAACAAGGAGGAGAAATATCACCACATTATGGCGACGGCGCAGGCTAACTTTCAGTCAGCTCACAAAGTCTAAAATGATGTCCCCGCCCTTCCCAGCATGCAGAAGTCCCGCTGGGGGCCTCAATGTGATCAGCAGCATCCCCACCACGTCTCCTCATTATTGAGTAAATAGGTTTGGGCATGTCCTCAGTAAACAAAGCCAAGACTGACAGTTAAGGGAGTGAGGGGAGTGGGAGGCAGCCTCGTTCCCAATTAGAGTCGCCTCAGGCAAAACTTTAAAGAGGAGATCAATCCTACAGATCGCTAAACTGATCCTGTCACAGGCTGGGGATATTTAAACCGTGGTGCAGAGCAGAGCGATGCTGGGCAGTTCTCAGTACAGTTTGACTGTGTGTGCTAATGACTTGGGGGTAGGCTCTCTCACCAGGACACACACCCCACAGCGATGCGGCCGTGATTGACGGGTGAAATCGGACCTCAGCTGCAGTTCTCGGCACAGTAGGGGCCAGATGGGGAAATAGTGATTTGCGTTTTTTAGTATGCAGCTCCTGCTCTAACGGATATTCCCTAATTGTCTCCCTTACTTACCTGTGAGGCTGTTTCCCATCACAGATGCAGAGTACATTTCAAATTAACCCAGGATGTTTTGATTTTTTTTATCTCACCCTACACCTCTGAAGCAGACTTATTAAAATGTGCCAGTGAGGCTCATCCCTGTCTATCTACCAGAGGCGGAAAGTTAGTTTGCACTAATGTTGAGGCAAAATAAAGAGGCTAACATGAGCTGAATGAAGCTGGAGTGGAGCAGATGACACCTGAGTTTAATCATATAGTCAGTTCGTGACATCCTGCCAAAGCAGCAGATACTGTATCTTTGACTACAAGTGAGTATAGCTGGCACACTGCAACTCCCAGGCACACATGGGTAATGTGTAATGAGCTACCAAGCTCTCTGCAACTGCGGAGGAACTGAACATTTAAATGAGCCAATGATGCATTATGTATATCACCGAGGTTCCTGTGCAGGAATTAATCATGATCATAAAAGCCAAAGACAAAACAACATACTCAGGCCATTGCTAAATTGTTGTGATCTAATGCAAAACAAATTCATTTTTCATGCCATTAAAGATAAAGAAAATCTTAAAAGGTTTGGTTTTGCTTGTCTGCGTCTCTTATTGAGAGTCGTTCACTTTCAACTTTATTTGCGGATTATTGCAAATCCCCGGTACAAATCATATCACAAAATCATGTAGCTGGGACATTGGATGTGTTCTGCTAATGCTCAAGGAAGATCCCCTGAGGGAGCCATTGAGTGGGGTAGAGGGGAAAGAGAAAGAGAGTGAGAGAGAGAAAGGAGGGAAGCAGATAGAGGGAGAGAAAAAGCAAAAGAGAGGTGGAGGGAGAGTTGCACGATGGGGAAGGAAGGGAAGGGCGGGAAAGCAAGACAGAGAGGAGGGGAGGGCGGCAGCAGTCAAGCTGCACTTTATCCTGACAGATCTCCTTTACACACTAATTTCCTTGTTAAAGAAGAGAAAATGGCACTCAATCCGGAGAAATCCTTTTCTCCTGGAGCAGGCCTGTCAGCTGAGGGATGAGTGGATACAAGCAGAGCTTTCCTCCTCAGGCTAGCTCCCTCTGGCACACAGCAGCTAGGCTACCACTCACAGCAGAGCTCTCTATCTATAGCCATAATTAATACACCATTGGAATATAATGAACCATACCATGATACATGAATTTCAGCGGGTGCTGTCGACAGCAGTCATTTAGCCGCTCGCTGGAAATCAAATGTGAAGTGAATTGATTTCTTGATCATGTCATCTCCATCACAAATGGCAAACAAATCGTGTACAAACATTTCATGCTCAGTGGCTGTTTATAAATGTTTCCCGTCATGAAATGGTAAACCCCGCCCCTCCCCGCTCATTCATTTGCAGTTTGCAAGAAAGACAATAAAATCCAACAAGGGCACAATGTATTTATCGCTGAATTTGTAATTCACCAAAGTGTATTAGCCTGGATTTGAGAGAGGGAGAAAAGAAAAGCCTATTTTATTTTAAGTCAGGGGTGTTAGCTGTTCGGTCTCAATGTTCTCATCTCCCAAGATTACTATTCGCGGTGTGTGTGTCAGGACTACTTTTGCGAAATCTCGGTAACAATTCAGATGCGATCGATAAGGAGTGACAGTTTATTCTAAGGCTTAGCACGGGGCCTAGAAAAGAACGAGTGGAGCATCAAGTTTAGAGGAATGAATTTGTTTTGTATTTGATTTTTCCATTAAATTTATCACCACTTTAACTCTGCCTCTTCCCTCTGCTCCTCGCTCGTTCCCTCTCACTCTCTCCCTCGCTCTGTCACTCACATCGACAACAAGGCTGTAAACGGCTGTCAATTTCTCATCTGTGATTTCCATGTCTTCACTTTCATCCATTTTTGATTGCTTCACACCCTATACCTATGATGCTTTTAGTGCTCATCGGTGACCTTGTGAGATGATGGGGGAAAATTATAAAATAAATTTTCAGCGGCAAGAGTCCTGCTGCCCTTTATAACACTTAATCATACCTGCTGTGGACGGAAAATAGTTGAGAAACATTTTCTTAGAAAAGTACCTAATGCTGGTTTGGCACAAACTCATATGGTAAATCTATTACCACTTTGTCAAGAGAAACCACTGGAGGTTTCCTACAGTGTAGCAGCAGGCAAAGTGGGAAACTGTGACCCTGAAACTACTGTCCGATTTCTCTTATTAAAGTGTTTTCAAAATCTTCTCCCTTTTCGGATTTAAGGGTCATTGAGGATGCCAATCAGAGGGACAGGCCAGTCAGAAAGCCAGCGGCGTGAACAGGACGGGAACCAGCTGATGAAATTCATCCATACTTCTCACTTATGATGACATGATTGATTTTCCCTCAGAGTGCTCAAATGTAGGATTGTCTTCCTACCCCCATCTCCTCCTCCATCCCGCCTCAATCTGCCCACCCACCCGCCAAGCCAACAGCTAATGGATAAAGCCTCTGTCTGTCTCGGGCACGGCGGAGAGTTGACGAGTGGAAGAACAACTGCAACGAATGAAGGGTGAAATCTGAGAGTGCAATTTTCCGTCTGTCAATCTCCCTTCAAGAGAACAAGTTGACCACCAATCAGCGGAGTCGATTCAGGGCTGGCGGTTGATGGGAGCATTCTGAGTGACAGCGTCATGTCACTACATTAACACGGCGATGAGAGACATAAAAAGGAATTTTTCTGAAGGGCCGCGGCCAGTTTTCTCGATTTTCTCGGTGTGATTTGAGGGTTTGGGACCATATTTTTCGGCCTTAACAAATGGACAAACTGACAGGTTAATGCATAACATATCGCTCTATAATTCATGGTTTGAATTTGGGAGACTCCTATCATCCACTAGGTGCTTCAAAATACAACCAATTAAACTTTACTTAATTATTAAAGGTAGAAAGTGAGGTAGAAACATGCCTTAAAAACTCTTGCTTGCAGTCAATTACGATAAAACTTTAATGAGCCTGGATAGAGAGCCATAAAAACTGATAGCCCCTCCGTCATGAATTATATATCCATATCGATTTTGTTTCTTTGCTATAAGAATTGCAGGTAATCGTATGTTACCACATGTAAAGTGCACTTCCCCAGCGAGGATAAATATTAACTATCAAATATATATGAGGTGTGTGTGCATTTATGACCAAGCTCATGTAGAAAATGAAGAGCAGAGATGTCGAGGCAAGGGCCATTGGGAATGGATGAAGGGTGCCATATCTGACAGTAAGAGAGACCCTTAGCGGTGCTGGCTTGATATGTTACCTAGTTAGCGTCACAGAGAGAGGAATAAATAGTTCTTTATTATTTGTGGTTGCCATCATGTCTCTCCTAATAGACAGGCTATACTGAGTTTAAACCACATTATCCTCTGCGAGACCATCGCAATTACTCTTGAGAGCTAGGTCTGATGTGTGGATAAGGCAGGTCGCCCATGTCTTAATGAACACAAACAATGTGAAATGGAGGAAGGAGCAGTGGGGGGAAAGATAATGGCAGGGGAGGGCTTGTTTTAATAGAGACAGCACTAAGTTGTTTGCTATGATCTATGCGAAGTCGGAGCTGAGAATGCTGAAAACCCCCAATGTTAGTTTGTAGGGATCTTTTTTTCATGATCCTATTACCCAATCATTTCGTACCCTTTCCTCTGCATTGTGCCAGCAAACAGCAGGCACAAATCCTGTTTAGTGGATCTCCAGTTGTGGACTTGTGTGTCTTGCTGTCATTGTCACATGGTCCTGCCTTGTTGGACACTCACGGAGGTTAAAGGGCACCAAACTGGATCACCGTGACACCCAGCACGAGTGTTATCCCCAGCACAAACGGCTCAGCGCTGGGTTAATTGATAAACTGCCGCTTCACTTCATTAGTCAGACAGACCGGGCTTAACGAACGAACACAGAGAGAGTGTCACTCTGAATATGTTAATCATGACTGGCCATTATGGGGCTCTTCCCTCTACCTCCTTGTCTCAATCTCTGGTAAACTACAAAGACGAGGGTTGTGGACTCGCTTTAAATCCCGTGTACGCTTGTATCGTGCCAGGCTATTTATCAGTGACAATAGAAAAAAAAAACACGAGGCAGACAGACACAAGAGTGGTCCTTGGTGTTATTGAATATAAATATATAATAACCATGTAAAAAATGCATCATTTGGCCTTTTCACAAAGGCAGTTGTAATATAGCACTAGGTGAGCACTGTACTTGACGTACACACTGGAGGTGAGGGTGTCAGGGGAGAGCTCGCTGGAGCGAGAGGAGGTTTTATTGTTGCCCAGCCCTTCCGCTTAAGTGCACATGGCTGGGAGGAAGCCGGGACCTCCAGCTCTGACCTCTGCGCATGTATATTTAATAGGCCATCAGTTGGCCGGGGCAGCGCTCTGATCAGGATTCAGAGAGGGGCTTTGAACACCCCTGTGTATTCCTGAGCGTGCAGCCTCAAGCTGCTCTCCCCAGCTGTGTCAATCCGACAGCACTGTTACAGGCACCCAGACAAGGCGCTGGGCACTCCACTGCTACTGCCTAATGACTACAGAAAAAAAAAAGCAAAACAAACATAAAAACAATAACATTTGGCGTATGGAGCTCTGCTACCATCTAATGAGTGGTTTTAAAAAGTGAAATATTACACCAGCTGATATACTGTAGGGTGTGTAGTGTGTGTGTGGTGGGTGTGGATTACATCAGCCACTCTATACAATGCTATGTTCCCCTTAATAATAACAAAATGGCAATCTCACGGTGACTGCACTACACACGCCGGTAACGATTGCAGGAACAAGACGGCAAACAGAGAAGTGCCACTCGTGTGTCTTTTCTTCTAACAAGGTATCACTACTCTTTGAATCAAATCGGCTCTGTGTGTGTGTGGGTGTGTGTGAGCGTATGAATGTCACAGTGCACGCACGAGTGTGTGTGTGTGTGTGTGAGGGCAGCTTAACGAGGGTGGTTCATTTGACAGGCAATTAGTTTGCGGAGCTGCTATTGACAGGCCCTGTGCTTGTGTTTGTTCAACAGCTCTGGGTGAGTTCCACGCTCCCTGGGCTACGTGACAAAGCACCTCCGACAGGGAGCTCCTGATCTCCACCGAGGCTCGGAGGCTCGCGCTGTGAGGGGGGTGGATATGTGACAGCCTAGCAGAGAGAAGAGAGGAGAGAGAGAGGCGGAGAGATACAAAACCCACAAGGGTCTATTAGGGGGTTGTTGCAAGTTAATGTAGCTACAACACACTTTTTGTGTCGTATTTTGAAAGGCCTGAGCAATGATGTTGTCATTTGTTGTTTGATTGCGGGGATAGCGGAGGGTAATCTTAGGAGACACGCAGGCTCTCACACTACATGCACACACATAAAAATGCAGCAAGAGAGGAGACAAGGAGGTGGGGGAAAGCTAGAGGGAGATGGAGGAGAGGAAAAATATAACAAGATCCAAACACTCTTTTATCCTCGAAAATCCCATATTCTAATGCAAGGGCCCATCCCTCTTTTAGTTGCAACCATTTCGTTTGTAGAGCCAAGCTCCAATCAATATCATTATTTTCACAGAGGATCGAAGCGCCTTCACCGAGTTAATGGGGGATTGAGGTGGTAAACGTTTACCCTCTCGCTGTCAGCAGAGCAGTGGTCCATAGTGGGCCCAGATGACAGCGCTGGCCCCACTGTGGACACACTATGTGGAGATGTCCTGTGGGTAGACAGGCTGCATGGACTGTCAACTGCCTGCCATGCCCTAGATGGCCTAACATATCAGCCACTTGAGTTAGAGCAGCAGCATGGGCTTTGACTTCTGCTAGAGCTAACAGAAACAAACCGGCCAGAGCTGGCAGCAGCATTATTGCACTGCTTGTTATTGTTGATACAAGAAAAACGGAAAAAAAAAAAAAAATCCTGCATTATATTAATAAAATGACTCAACCTTATGCTGAAGTAATTAATAAAAATGTTAAACTACAAGCTGTATTAACATAAAACGTTATTGTGCTCAATGCTAACCATCTACGACTACGGATCAGCTGTTCTGTCGGATTTTTGAGAAATGAAGACTAATCTGCAGCTGGCAACAGCAGAGCAAATTCTCTCGTATAGCAGCATATGCTAAATAGCTCTTCAAGCGCGCAGATGCATTGCTGTAAAATACTTCTCCTGTCTGCGTATCTGCATCTCGCAGATGGGTCCCAAGCTGTGCCAAACTGCATCTCATCAACCGCTATGAACTATGGCATCACATGACCGCAGGAGATATGTGGAGTCCTATTCTGTCTTGCCTTGGCACAATATGGTCAAGCGATGGATCACCAGGAAGCCGACACTTTGTCAAAATGGAGGTAAGGAAGAGAGAGAGGAGGCAGAGGGAAGGAGTGTTTTTTCTGCTCAAAGTGATGAAAGTTCTGGTCAATACACGGGAGAAAGGAACAGGACTGTTAGACCATTTTTTCACTTTGGAAAAAAGACTAATCAGCAGAGTTCGAGTTGATTTGGGTCTGCATGAGGGTGTGACAGAACAGTGAGAGATTTCATGGGACGTTGCCCCATGATTCATTGAGTTATTGGTTTCCGCCCTGTTTTAATCGCTGGCGGGTCTGAGCCAAAAAATCTCAGAGGATTCCGGAGAGCTCTTTTCTCCACCATTCAGCAGAATGGAATTTGGTCTGCAAGTTCCTCACGTCATTCGAGGCGTCCTTCACAGTTTCAGGGGCCCTAATTCAAACCACATGGAGGCCAGCGTCCGGTTACGGACCTCTGCAAAAAACAAAAAAAGGACACGTTCCCATTGGCTGCTCCAGGATGGGAAATGGGGTGTCTTGATGGAAAAAAGATAACAAACACATCTAAGTAGGAGTCACAACATAGCCAAAGCACACACACATTCACATGCATAAATATACATACACATGTACATACACAGGGACATATACAAATATACAAGCATATACACAAATACACACACAGTGACTGAAACGTACACTTATAGGCCTGCAAAAGCTGTTTGCTTGACATGATGGAAGAATGAGCAGCAGGCTCTGTAATATTGCTCCTATTCTTCATTGACAAGCATATATATTTTTTGCTGTTCCCAACTGATTTTGCAGCGCTGAACTCCATTTATGAATTATCTGACATATTTCCTGCTATTTTTTTGACAGGAGTACTCAGAGGAAATTTCAAGGCACCTTTCTCCTGACAAGTAGAAATATCAATATTTGAATAAATTGCAGATTTGGATCTCCTCACATGGATGCTCTCCAGCAAGTGTGTGTGTGTGTGTGTGTGTGTGTGTGTGTGGGGCCGTACGAATGTGTGTTTGTCAGTGTATGTTTTTGCATGTGCGTGTTTGTGTGTGTGTGTGAGTGAAGGGAATGGGAAGGGGTTTGTTTCATTCTGTTACCACGGTCTTATCCCCCTGAGCCCGCAGGCAGAAATCTGTATGCAGCATTTCATTAGGAGGGAGCTCGACTGAGTGACATGTGAAGCACACCTCGCCGTCGACCTGATGAAGTTTACTTCTCTCAAACGGCAAAAAGCCACTTTGTAGACTAGCCTTTTTTTCCACAGAGGAAGAGAGGGGGGTGATGGCTGAGTACCAATAAAAGAATCATGAATGTTGTTTCACAGAATGACAGGCCTATCTGTACACAAATATTTCTGTTCGAGAAAAATGTAAGCTTCAGAGCTTTTTTTTTTTCCCGCTCGGCGTTTGAAAGTAGATTTGACTTGATAGAGCTGACAGTGTTCAAAATATGATCACCTAAATTCGAAGCCTTGTAGGAAACATCTAACAAGACACACAAAAGGGAGAGCAGAAACTGATTGCTGTTATTTTACAAAAGTGGCAAGTGTTGCATGAGGAAAGCAGCATTTCACCCAGTGAACTAAATAATTTACAAACAAATACACTATTGTCCTACAATCGTGATAAATACACCATCTCTGTATAAGAGGTCAATGTCAAGCATCCATAACACTCAGCGCTGTCTTCTTAAAGCTCCCGGTGTTACGTATGAGAGACTTCTGCCTATCTGTCTCACTCTGTTTAGCTGCAGTAGCTGCCATTCTGTCCGCATGTCTGCTGCTGCCGCTGATAGATCACTCTCCTGCCCACCCCTTCAACCTGCCCCCTCCCTCCGCACCCCACCATCATTTCAGGGAGCCTGAGAAATGGCTTAGCCATGTGAGGTTACTCAGGTACCAAAAAGGCTGCGACCCCGTGACCCCCTGAGCCGACCTCCCTGACCCGAGCGTCATACTTTCTCCCTCTCCAACAGAAAACAAAAACAAATCTTATCATGCGCCTCCGCGGCTCAAAGAAATAAAGAAAGCCCTTATATCAATGTGGTGCTTTGACAATCATCTATCCACATGACCTGTGATGTCTCCAACAGGGTCTGCTTGACACTTACAACAGAGAGGTGATGGCGCGCAGGTTGTCCATCTCTCGCCTCGCCTGCCCTTATCTCCTCTCCTCTCTATCTCTCTCCTCACTCTTCCTTGTGTGCACAACTTAATAAGCAAGCAAGGGGTAGATTCCCATTATGGAAACCCTGGAAAATGGCCCGGACATTTTCCCCCATATCTGGGATCTCCATCTGGAGAAGGCACTCTCGCTCTCACTGCCCCCCTCGTTCAATCTCTGTGTGTGTTCTGGTGAGCCTATGCTGCAGAGATGGCTTTCACTCTCCACTGGCTACAATGAGATTGGCCCACCAGGTTGACTCTATTCGAAATCGACAACCCATTTCAATAACGTAACAAAACAGAACAGAGTGGCGATGTTGAATAAAACATTTTTGAGGAGTGCCCAAGGGGGCAACATGGAGGTCTTAAATTATCTAAATCTGTCGGATTCAGATAATAAAGACCACTTAAAGCAGAAACCTACATTCATCTTCACATAATATAACATAATCTGTTATGCACTGATCTGTACTAATAATAGCAAGTAATTTGATTGGTTTCCCCCTCTGTGTTGTCATGAACTGCATGTCTGTGTCACTGCTCTCACATCAGTTTGGGCTGCTTCATAACTCGAGTAAATAGTTAACAGACTAATAAAGATTACACTGAGGTCAGCAAGTCACTAATCCCCGGCATTATTAGTAAAAGCAAAGCCTACAGCTTGACGTCATACATCTCATCACATCTGAGTGCCTATGCACGTGCATAAGGTCCGAACATAATACGGTGTGACTTAAACCATACAATGAGAAGAGAAAATAAATATGCTAAGAGCAGCAGAGGCTGGACCGGGCCAGGCCTCTGCGGACCTATGTCATCACTCCCTCTGGTCTCGGCTGCGCTCCCCACCCGAGTGAAAGGCTCAATGATTACGGAGGCTCAGCTTCCCTCTAAGAAAGCAAACCGGAGCTGCAGTCCAAACAAGGCCAAGGCAGCAGCGAGGGAGCACTGCTACACCAGGCGGCTCGGGTTTACCGTCGCCTCCGACCTGGCTGGCCCCCGGGCTTGCATTAGTCCCCCAGCCCAGCCTCTCTAGGACAAACAAACAACCACCACTTACACAGTCAGGGACGAGCAGTGAGGCGGGGAGAGCTGGTGCCACCAGCACTGTGCGGAGAGGAACCTGACCCAATTGGATTTGCTTTATCACCCCGTATAATGACTCCCAGACTGGCCCGTTCCAGTGGTAGAAAATAAAAATTACCAAAAAAAATCTGCCTGCCTGCCATTCTGAGTTTGGCCCAAAATGGGCAGCTCCCCCAAAACAGATGGGGAGGCATCTCAAAAATGTTCTCTGCCTCTGGGGACATGTGGTTTTCCCCATCATTATATAACTGTAAACTCCTGGATGTCAGAGATTGGGGATAATAACTTTCAGATGTTGGCAGTCCGAGCCAATGCTGGGACCTGCTGGATGGGAACAGTTATTTGGCAGAGGGGAGGAAGTCCGAGAGATTAGGACTAAGATGTGACAGGGAGAAAAGTGGATCTGGACCAGAGCTGAATGGGTCGCCTAAGTCTCTTCCAGTGTGTTCGGCTTTGTACCGGGCCGTAATGATGACCGCGTGGGAGGCGGAGGCCCCGCTTGCGTGTGCGTTTGCGGGCGGGTTGGCGAATGAGACCACAGGAAATCATGTCATCCTGTTAACACGCCGAAATCAAGCTAAAGTGCTCAGGCCTGATCTGCCACTTTTAGCATCCCATTTCAATTTTCAGATACATTTGATATGACAGTTTTAGCGCTCCCCATTGCAGTGCAGATGTGCCACTAATTCAGAAACAGACACACCTCCTTCAATAAATGAGTCCTTATAGAAGTGTCATCCCGTTAAACCATTTTTATTGGTTTGTCTCACATGGCGGCGGAGGATCATTGTTCACTGCGGACGCACTCGCCGCTTCCCGCCGTGGTCAAGGTTTGGCCATTTAAACTCATACTCCTCTAATGAAATGAAACATCTCCTCATATTTTTATACATTCCAGCTGGTCACTGCACGGTAAAAAAGCACAATCCCTGTTTTTCTTCTTTTACATTTTTTTTCTTCCCTTTGCTTTAAAGTATCGATCGCAGTGCTGAACAAGCAGAGGAGTGTTTTTTATTGTAAATCAATACTGATCGATCGGCTGCCTGGGTGTTGAATATGGATCAATATCACACCAGGCTGTGGAGGAGATCTGATTTCAATTGGCAAGAGAAGCCCACAGCAGGTTTCCATCAAGCGGTAATTCAAGACATGGGAACATAAGTCAGATGGATTGATATAGACTAGCCAGGACCTTTCTTGCCACTGAACCAGCTCAAGGAAATTTCTGTCATATATCATTAACGCAGTTGGGGCAGGCAGTAAAAAAAAAAAAGAGGGGGAGCTGAGTACCTCAGTGACCCTCAGTGAAGAGTACTGGTCCCACAATTAATAAATGCTTCATTATTCGCATAAATAAAGTGAAACTCCGCAATAAAAAACAAGGAGCAAACACTTGAATGGATGCTGAAGCTCTGCTCTCTGTGCACACATGCACCGCAGCGTGGTCATGTTGTGTTTCTGGTACTTCTGGTCCTGATTATGCAAAGGTCAGCTTGAGATTCATACTGTAAGCTGTTATTAATTTACTGAACAAATGTCCTGGAGAAAACCGGTGAATGGTGAAATGTTTTCATTATGCTTATCGTACGCTCCATCTTTATTAAACCTGCACATTTGTTTTATTTAAACACAGCAAGAAAATACATAATATAATTTAACAGCACACATGTGTCGCACCGGAGCACATCGAGCGTGTGTGTGTGTGTGTGTGTGTGTGTGTATGTTAAAAAAGCTGGTCACCTCGTTCATTCATCACTTGTTTGTGATTTCTGAACAGAGCGGCACTGTTCCAAATGACAGCATTGTAAAACAATAAAAACAGAGCTATAGTTAGAAATAACTTGTCACTTTTAATAAATGACACTGGTTCAGGGCTCTTTCTCTTGGGCTTCTCCTCCGATACATCCCAGGCACCCCTGGGGCCAACAGAGCAGCCAGCAGACCAGCTCGTTTCCCCGAGGTAACTGATGACCCTCTCCCTGAATTTCCCCCATCTTTGTCCTGTGACCTCACGCCAGCGGGAGCAGGACCATGTCCGATGAAATCTTCAAACTGCTTCCCATCCTAATCTTGCCTGTGTCACACTACAAATTGCTACATTCAGAAAATGGAAATAGATTGAGGTGGAGATGGAGGGAGGGAGTGACGGAGGTAGGGTGGAAAAGGCGAGGATGAGAGGGGAGGGGGGAGCAGAGGAGTGTGCATCGACAACCAGTCCCCTAAGAAAAATACTTGAGGAAAGAACGACTCGGGAGATCCCGACAAGGAATCACATCTCAGCGAACATATTGATCTGATTTACAAAACCTCCACTCTAATGCGAAACAAATGGCGTGGGCGTGAACTGGTACTTAACCATAAAACCCCAGCATTACTCCGTCTCCGATGAAATACCACATATATCCCTCACCAGGGCCTAATGTGCTGTTTTACGGCCAGATACGACTGAGGTTGACCCAACAGTTTGTTTGACAATTAGGGGAAACCTAATAAGGATTGAATGGGAGTGACAACGTGCCAAGAGAAAGAAAAGAGACTCTTTTTCAATAGAAAAAAAAAACAGCTACAAAAACACCGGTCTGAGTGACCTAAATGTGATTCACAGAATCAGGAGCTGTTTGACAAAGCTCTTGCGTCATTAATGCTTTGAGAAACCAAACAACATCTTCAAAACAGCTACAAAGTTTAATTATAAAGGAGGGCTGCTAAATATTTGAGAAAGAGTGGCATGTTTTATTCACTTCAGATTTAATTTCAATAATGTAGGATTTTCACCACGGTGGGTTATTGCAGCAGTGTGTCGGGGAAAAGTGAATAAATCTTAAGAGATTGTTTTCTTTCATAATATCAAAATAAATCACTTACATTGCTCCGCAGCCGGATTTAAATCACATTAACGCAGCGCTAAACCAAGTCAGTGAATGCAACTGAAGATAGTAAACTTTAATAAAACACACACACACGCTGAAAAAAATCTTTGATAACATTTTCTCGTGTCTGTCAGTGTCTATGTGTGTGTAACCGTGTGTGTATACATGGTCCAGTGTTGCTCTTGGCCCAGCATTCATCCCATCAGCCCGACTCTGGCCTTGTTTCTGTCAGCAGTGAACCACGGGAGTAAAGGATGGGGGGAGGGTGGGGGGCAAGAGAAGGAGAGGAAGAGGAGGAAAAGAGGGAAAGAGAAGGGGGTGGTGAAGGGGGGAGGGGTTGTCTCCATGGACAGATGGACTGCTCTTTCTCAACACATGTGGAACCATGTTTCGTCTTTCACTGCCGTCAAGCTGGAGCCGAATCCGTCGCTCTGTTGGCCCGCGCCACTCTTTCGTACTGCACACCTCTCTCTTTAGCACAACACACACACACATGCACGAGAGACACACACACACACCGCACAAACATCTCCGTCTTTCTCTGCACACATGTTAAAGTCATCACCCCTGCTCAGTGCTAGTAAAACACAACACCCCCGGCTTCTCTGCTGTTGTCAAGTCTTGCCATTAGCTGATGCCACTGGGGAATCCTACCCTAGTGAGGTGGGTCTCCCTCGGGAACGTCAGGCACCACGTTACGTTCAGCCGCCACTCATGTGAACCCAAACATGTGAGCATAATTTGGAAAATATCATTTATACTGTGCGTCTTTGTACGTGTCTTGACATTTACAAACTGCGATAAAACCGACATGAGGGAGGAGGGAATAGAAAACAGGGCGAGAATAATTTGAGGTAATGTTTTGCTTAGTGAACAGTATTACCCAATCCTGGATGTTGGAGCACTGGGAAGGAGGTTCTGGCTCTGAGGCTGCAGAGAGGGTCTGGGTTTCATTTTTCGGCAAGTGCAAGCCAAAGGAAAGCTGCCAAGTACAGCTTTCGCTCTCAACACTTCCTGCTCTTCCTACTCTGGCTCGGGAGGAGACAGGCTTCACTCAAACATCACGTCGACTGAGGCAGGGGTGGCCAACTAATTCTCCCATTTCTCAATGGGCGTCAAAAACTCACATCTGTCGCATGCATTACACCAAACGCAGCCATAAATAAAATGCAGAGATGGATGTATTGTTAAGCAACAAATAAAAAAGGTGTGCGCAGGTGTTTGCATGCGTGTGTAAACACAGAAAGAGAGCATTTCCTATACAAGTTAACAGCTTTAATGACTCAAGGTAAAGCCTAAAAAAACATCGCAGTGCAGGTCCCGTGGCTCTGTGGCATAATGTAAAAAACCCAGAAAGGAACACCTGCAGCAATCAACTCTCAATCACAACAACAGTGACCCCGTCAGCTGCATCATTTTCATTATGGATGGTGGCAGCACAATGCTAGATTAACACTACCTACCAAGTGCCATCTTAATTGCCCCTCTGCAGATGCAGTGAAAACATGTCATTTAGGTACTTCATAAACAGACTTCTCTGTGCAGGTTATCAAGGCAGCCGCTCAGTGAAAACACACCCTCTTTTCCAATGCTGATGTGCAATTAAAATGGTTTTAGAAATCCTCTTTGACAGTCCAGGGCTTAGCCAAAAATGTAAATGACATTAAAGGAGACAATGAATTTAATTTTGTTTAATGTCCCCTTTCGCTGATTCTCATTTACATCACATTTCCACATAAAGGGCTGACCTTATAAATACTGGCATTTGTTCAGCTTTTGGAGGTAATCACGGTTTTGCAAAAACCAGATGGGAGCACGCAAATTCTCCGATTTGTTTCTTAGAAGGCCGAAGGAAGCACATGTGAGACGCTCGAAGACGACGGTCTTTTGTTCCTAGTAAACAACTTGACATCGAGTCAAGTGCACTTTGGGAAATGACCTCGTAGGTGTTCCACAAATGAACGATAACGCAAAGTCATTTGGAAAATACAGGCTCACTAATGAGGGACATAACGGAAAGCTAAGCAAAATTTACATTAGGCCAAAATTTAATTGCATTAACACACGAACAGGTGCGGCGAGGCCTTTATAAATGAGCTAAATGAATAAAAGCCTCCCACAGCACAACCATGTGTGCTGACCAAAAAAATGAGGCAAGGGAAAAAATAAGGGAAAAAACAAGTCAATGTCATGAATTATTCAGTGGCTGGGCTGCACTCCAAAGGTCAGCGCTCTTTGACCTTTGTGACAGGAAGTGAAAGGGAGTGCCGTAGCCGCTGGAATAAACGGAGCTGACATGTTTAGATCTGCTCCGCAATCTGTTTGCGAATGGCAGCGTAAATTGACACAGGATGTTAAACCGTATGAACATACATTAAATTCAAAATTCATACACAGCCAGAACACACACTGATATCACATTCTCCCTCCGTCTGTCTCAGTTCTGCTTGCATAAATTGCTGCGGCCCCTCAGAGTAAAGCGCGACCTTTGAACCCTGACACGCAGAATGAGTCATTTTCTCTCCTCTTTCAACAACATGTGCTGTCTTATTACAAAATCCATGTGTAAGCCTGAACAATGTATCTAATCTTTCACACAAGAGAAGACAAAGTCAATATGCAAGAGAGTGAAGACAGATACCAGAGCAGGAGAGTCATCGCAAATTGAGTTATGTTTGGCTATACACTACATGCACTGTAAATGGGAAAACCATCTAATCAGATATTGGGTACCTCATCACTATAATTCTAAAGACTCAAATTACCGACTGAATAAACCTACACCCCCACTTACTTTAAGGCACCATTAACTTATAAATGTGACATCTGTAGCACTGCTGGATTTATAAAGGGGAGAGATGATTACACTGAACCGCATACAGTGATATGGTCATAGCAAGAGTGCCACAATTAGTCTCTAAATAGATTTACTGCTTCTTTTATATATCATAAGTACCAGCTGAATTTATTTCTTTATGCACTCATGCTGGAAGAAAGAATAACGTACACTCACGCTATTGTAAGACGATAAAGTTTTTCTGCGCAGAGCAAAATATGTACAGATTTTCCCCAAAGATATTGAAATTTAAGTCACAACACATCAACCCAGCCAAACGCAACTAAAATAGGCCCTTTCTTTATCCAAAAAAGGAGAATGAATAATGCAAGGGCATCAAATGTAAGTGCTGAAATATTTAAAGACCAAGCAGTGCTGAAACTTTGTGACAGCTGTTGGGCCTATATCTAACCAACTTTTTTTTTCTAAAGAGAATCCTTCCTCTTCAAAAAATCTGAGTAAAAAATCTGTATCAAAACTCTGAGAGAAAATAGGGTAAACAGATGTCTGGCTTGACCGCAGGAAAATAGGACACATTTGGAATGATAAGTTTCCCAAACTCCGTTGGATATGCCAGATCCATGGGAACGCCAGTTAATGTCTTGCTAGATGCCAGCTAGCTGTGTGCGCTTTCCCCTCTTACCATCTGGGAAAATGTTACAGCGAATGAACGCCATCAATGATTCACTCCAAATCTGTTTCTTAAGGTTCGGCCATGCTACTGTTTCTCTAGGAAATGTGGCAGTGCTCGCTGGTTTTCATGCTGTAATTGTAGACAGATGAGACATGCCTGATTCAACAATCAAACCTCTCCTCTAGGTTTATGTCACTCAACTATGTTCTACTCAATTGGAAATAATCAGTTTCTGCCAGCAGCGACCGCAGCACAGGTGCCTGTAATGATGTGCATGAGAAAATGACAGATGTAACAGAAATGACTGTAAAACATGGAAGCTTTAACTAAAAGCTTACCCATATGCACAGCGGGAATAGTGGAGTGACTGCAGTAAATAATCGTATGTAGCAAGCCTACAGTGTGCTCTGGTCATGTCCGTAACTCTTGCAAAACCCTGCAACCTTTCACAAGCACCCCTCGCTGCAAGCCTCCCTCAGTCACTGGGAACCTGTGTGGGTCTGCTGGGGTGAGCTGACGGGCTCATAGTTACGACATGGAGACAATGGGAGGGTCTAATGAGGAACATATGCTTTTGTGTTTCAACAGAGCCGCTCATTGTGCAAGGAAAGGGATACTCTACTCCTATTCAGACTCGTCACAATGAAAATCCGAGCCCTCCCTGAGCCAGTTGAGCTTACAATATCCATCCGCTCCTTTTTTCCCTGCTCTTTTTTTCCCACCCCTCTTTCTTGACTTTAATTCTGTGCGCATTCATTTTGCTTATTGTGCTTATGTTACATGTTTTGTCCTACAGATTGAAGAACAATAGCGTGTGAAACTCTACGCAGTAAAAGGCAGCAGAGCAACACAAAGCAAATATAAAAGTGCCGGAAATTAGGCAAAGTGGACGACTCAAGTTATATGTTAATGTTTGCACTGTCGCCCCTTCGCTAACAAATGCACTTGACTAATAAATTAAGCGATACACTCGGTGGCAGATACAGCAAAAAACGCTCCTGACCTCATGCTTAACACCTCCATACTTTTCTTGTCTGTGATGCACTGTGGCTGTCACGCATAAAAGCTTACACATACAAGCAGCATGCATGCGTCTGCGGACGTGCACGCGTGTCTGATTGTCTGTCTGTCTGTCTGTCTGTCTGTCTGCGTGTTTGTGTCCTCGTCTGTGCGTGTCTCTTCGTGTGTCTGTGTGAGTTTGAGTTCAGACAGCAGTAGCTCTGGTAATCCATCCAGGCTCCCAGGGCAGCCAGCTCCTACTTCCTGATGCATGAGAAGCCGCTGGAGTGGAGTGGCAGCAACAACTGCTCAGCCCTATTTGATTACTAATAAGAGAGTTGTCCCCTCTGTCAGATACCAGGCATTCTCCACTAAGCAAACAGTGATTCCGGCTAGTCAAACATTAGCATTGCTGTCTCTCCCTACTACGTGGTGAGAGTTACATTGAGATTGACGCTCAGACTAAACCCCCTACCCTCACCCTTATAACCAACGCACACACACACACACACACACACCACCTAAACATATTCAAGCTGACCAGAACGTATGGTTTCCCAGTGTGAGAAAAA